>KI423425.1:3135-32211 GCA_000473375.1 Anopheles culicifacies
GAGGAAGAAGAAGGTGTATCGGAGGAATGGGGAGGGGAAGACGGGAGAGGGGTAGAAGAAAAAGAATAAAAGGAAGGGGGAGGAGAACAAGAAGAGGAAGAAGAGGAAGAAGAAAGGGAAGGGGAATGTGAGTGTGGAAAGTAGGAGGAGGAGGAGGGAAATAAGAAGAGGAGGGTGGGGTGGAAGGGGAGGAGATGAGAAAGGAAGAATGGTGAGTAGGGGTGCGAGGAGGAGGAAGGCGAGGAGGAGGAGTAGGAGAAGGGAGATGAGGAGGAGGGGGAGGAGGAGGAGGGGGAGGAGAAAGAGGGTGAGTCAGAAGGGCTGGGGAGTGACAATGGGTAGGCGGTGAGAAGGGGTGGGAGGAGGAGGAGTAGGAGGATGGGGCGTAGGAGAAGGGTGAGTAGGAGTAGGGGGAGGATGAGGATGGGGAGGGGGAAGAAAGGAAGGAGGAGGAAGTGGGGTGGGAGGAGGGGGAGGAGGATGAGGAGGAATGGAAGGAGTAGGAGGAGGAGGGGGAGGAGGAGGAGCAGGAGTGGAAGGTGTGCGAGGGCGAGGAGGGGGATTGAGAGGAGGGAGAGTGGGAGCAGGGGGAGGGGGAGGAGGAGGAGGAGGGGGGAGGAAGAGATAGATGAGGGGGAAAGGGGAGGGGGAGGGGGAAGTGCACAAGGAGAATCACGTTCGGGTATGCTTCGGGATCCATGCAAAAAAATAATCGTATAATTTAGTCTAATAGATCGCATGCACGATCAATTTATAACGTGATTTATGAGTGCCGTGGGTTACTCTTGCATGGTGGTAAATTTAGATTTTAACAAAATAAACAACAATTCAACCACTTTTTACAAGTGAAATGAATTATTGCATACATAATTTGAGTGCCAGCAAATGCTGAGCTGAGCCATTTACGCTAGCAGAAGGAAGCCTACGCTCGGAACCTATTTAGTGATATGACTAACAAAACAAAATATCCCTTTGCGTCTTTGCGATGGAATGAAGCAAAATGTCACTATCTACACCATCTCACATCCACACAATCGGAAGCTTTGTTAACTACACACGTAGGAAGTGACATCAGCGTACATGACTACTGCGTTACACTCGAGCACTGTCGTCCATTAACCTGCTGACGTATGCAGCGAGCGCGTACGGATAGGGGAACGACGAGCATAAATTAGCGTTAGAATTCCCCATATATTTTTAGCGCAACTTGCTGGTTTTGTTGATGTCTCGCACATTCGCCGTCTTCGTATTTGCGCTATTAAACCATTTCATCCACCATGTGAGCACAAATTCTTACGTTATACGATATTATTAATAGTTTGATACGGTTGTGTGCTGAAGCGAATACCACTACCACCGTGTATGCGTGAGTGGATGGATCTGGTTTGCCGTAACATTGAAATTGCATTGAAACTCCCCGTAGATATAGAAGAACAATTGCAAACCATTATCGAGCGATAATGGTTGGTGTTGCAACCTGGCAACTAAGTCGATGGGGATTGAAAGCGAAAAAAAAGCTAGAACAAACATCCCCACTCAACAAAGCGCTCGAATGCTGGAAACTGTCCACTCTGACTGTTGCTTACCTTAATCACTCAATTCAAACGGCTCTTAAGCTCGACCGGCTTAACAACACTCACTCAGCTGACTGGAGAGCCAGATTTGCCATTCCGTCGTTTCATTATCACCGGTATTCGGCCACGTTACAAACCTTCCTCCCTTCCCTTCCCCGGCCTCTCACCTGAATGTTTTTTTTACTCTCATTCGCGACAACCTGTGCGAATAACCTGATCAAAACAAAACAGGTGAGAGAGCGGTGCTCACTGAGCGGCTGTACATGTCATGGCTTAAGCAAACGACGCGGAACGGGTGGCGCGTGCTAGGGAAAGTTGTCATACCTGTTATTCGGGGTGCTGGCTGACCTAGAAACGGGCTGCTTGCATGAACACTTTGGATAACTTGTCATGCGCTGGTGTTGGGCAGTGTTTGAGGCCCGTTCGTTCTTCTTTGCATCTGCAGGCAAACAGGGTAGAACAGCAAAACACTTTTTGCTCATTAGCGAACAGATGAGGCTGACATGAAATGGCCCGCTGATTAAGATGTACTAACTATTGCTGATCAGTTTGCAATATATCCCTGCTATAATACAGATTTCTCTCTCTATCTTTCTCTCTCTCTCTCAAACTTAACGCTCTCATTCTCTGTTTGATACTCTCAAATACTTTGCGGTCTAATGCACAGTTTGTTTGCAGTCTCATCTGACACCTGTGCAATTAGAGGATGTTTTATGTGGCGCTCGAATTGACGTACAGGGGATGTACAGATTCAGTTTTATTAAGAAAAAAAAACATCATTAATTAGCGTGAGGAAGAAATAAAAAAAAACCCATTCACTAGTCACTTACAATCAGCGAACCATAATTTAGGACAAATACAAATATGACATGGCACTAACGAGAGCTCAAAAGAAAATTATCTATAAACAATAACATCTGTCAGCTCACCGGTTCAAACACAGGTCGTTTACAAGCAGGCACAAATCCGAAACCATTATTTGCATATCATTTGCATCAAACACAATCACAGGCTAAACTTTCCCCTAAAGTATACACACTTTCCATTCTATGTTGGTTTATGATGCCCGATATCCGCGCAGGGAGTAATTGAGTCGATACCGTCGTTTGCGCTGCCATCTCGGGGTTTTGACAAAAGCAGACGCTAGCAGAACTAACGATCTGCGACGATCGGCCCTAACCGTATGTTTGACATACAGGCTGTGACTGTTATCCACGCACCCAAAACGGAGCAAGTAATTGTGCCGACGAGGGAAAGGTAATGCATCTGTTTGGAAGTACGATTGGAAGCATCCAAACTGCAGCAATGTCTCGATCGCGGCCACAACTGGAGCATATCGGCATTCATCCCCCCCCCGGTGCTCGCAAGGTTAAGTGCCCGTTGGGTGTGCGGCCACAGGCTTCTAGGCTACTGGAGCGTTTCGGTTCACCGCACACGGGACGATCTGCAAATTCTGGAAGCACATTGCTCTTACTACTCTTGGAGTTGTTTATCCGATCAGTAGAGCTTCTTCCGTCGTTCAATGAAGACCGCAAGGCGCATGTGAAGTGTCCTCGGAAAGGTGTCCTGTAGTTGTACGTGCAAAACATGGCGCCTCGTGCGGACTTTGGGCTCGCAAGCTGTACGAGTGTGCTAGCGATGCTGGTGCTATTAGTGCGTGATGTGTACGCGGTCAGCGGTATATACGTCAACAATCACAAGATAGACAAGTTTGAGGTGGATCGCGTTAAACTGATCCGCCCAGCGGACTCCCATAGCCAGGAGCCATCGAACTATGTCAGCAAGAATGGTTTGCTTACTAAGGATAGTTTTCCCAGTGTGCAGCAGTACTACCAGTATCTGGTTGGTGAAGATCCGGTAAAGTACATCGATTTACTGTGGGGCAAAAATAAGACCCAACTACCATCGATATTTCGCATCGGTGGGGTTTCATCTCCAGCGGCTAATTATCCGACTACGACCTACTCACCACCAACTGCCACTAGCAATCTTACCCGAGTCACCCTCAACTATTCCGATGATCAATCTCCAATCAAAAACACGCTCAACAACACAAACCTCGCTTACTTCGGGGATTACCAACGTCCTCTATCAGCTAAACCGAACGTGGTAACTACACCGCCTTCACGGCAACCGGTTTCTACTATTCAAACGCCAACAAATCCCACTCCTACAAAGCGCAGAAAGAAGAAACCAACGTCTGCTGTTATGGCGTCAGCTCAGCAGAGTGCAGTTCTCGGAGCGATCGGTACATCACCATCGGATACAACCAAAGCGGAACTAACGCCTGAAACGCTATCCTTGTTAAGCCGTTACTACTCCTTTAGCTGCACATTGACACCAATACAGCCGACACCGGCAACGTATCCGACACCATCGACCACTCCACCACCGGTCAGTACGACGCGCCGTACGAAAACGCGTTACCTCACCAGTAAACCTACGATTAAAACCACTACAAAGCGACCAAAACCCAACACTGTGGCGAGTGGCGTGAAGCAAAAGAAACCTGTCGTATATGTGGATCCTCCAGTGATAAAGCGCATCGGTGGTATGCTTGAATCGGTGTACACCTTTATGGAGAACGCACTCACCAGCACAGAGTATGTGGAAGATTCGGAAGAGACACGTGCGGCGACGCATCGAAATACGTCAAACCATACTACACCAAGCACATCCTTAAGGTCCAACAGCTCCAAAGTCAAGCGAAATATATACACGAACGATCCGGACTACGTTGGCAGTACGGCATCCGGTGAGATGGATGGCGCTTCCCGTGCAACACTCGCAGACACCGATCAAACATGGCTGCCGGTGGCGAATGATGGAACGTCCAAGATTACGAAACAGTTTACCCCCAAACTGGTGACCATTTCCGGGCTGCCGGCGACACTCAGCACCGATGGGAATAAGAACAAGATGACTACAAACATACAGGTGACGAGTGAGTATACGGCGGCGACACCACCAACGGTTACACTCGGCAAGCCTCGACCCGATGACAGTGCGGACTACGATGACAGTAGTGAGGAGGAATCGGAAGAGGACTACTTCGAGGGGTTCGGGGGATTCGAGGAAGCAGACGACGACGACGACGACGATGATGAGGAGGAAGATGAGGATGATGTGAACTATGAGGTGTACGGTGGAGGTGGCAATGGTCCGGCGCGCCCAAACCGTCAGACAGCGTTGACAAATGACAAGGATTACGAGGACGTCGGCACCAACGTGGAACGTCCGGTGCGCATTAAGCGTGTGAAGAAGCGGCGCAGAAAGAAGCGACCGACGGTTAGTTACGAAGATACGTCAGAGTACAGCGATGAGGATACCTCGGACGAGGTGGACGATGAGTACGACGACCGGAATGAATCCAACGGCGAGGAGGATGAGGATGATGACTACGAGTCCGAAGAACCGCCGGATGATGCGGAAGGGTTCTTTAGCAAAATGTTTTCCTCGTTCGGACGCTTTGTGCGGTCGCTTGGGTTTGGGGCGGTAGCACGCGGCACGCCCGATGACTACGATGACTACGATGGTGGGAATGCGCGCAGTACGACGCCTCGCGTACAAAGCGTTCGCCGACGTCCCACGCGCAGTACCTCGGAGGATACCCCACCGGTGACACCTAACCGCCAAACGATGTCATCACCTGAGCGAAGTCCTACAAATTGGCTCGGAGTACCGGGATCTTACCTTCTGAACGACATTGAAGAGGAAGCTGCCACTGATCAAGTCATTCCACCATTCGAATTTCCAGCGGTAACTACTCCGTCCACCGCTACCACCAGCTCCGGTTGGTTCGAGCTGATGATGCCTTGGGAATTCTTCAATCCCTGGAACACAGATGAATCTTCGGGGAATGTAGAGGAGCAGGAGCACCCCATTACCGTACCACCTGTTACGGTTGTGCCGGAAATAGAGCAGCAAACCACACCGACGGTGCCGTCACCAATGTCTGGCTGGTTGTCTCAGTTTTTTGGTGCAAGTACCACCAAGTCACCACCATCAACTACGGCGTTACCCAAACCAGACCAACTGCTCTCAGTGTTGGCACAGTATGTTGCACAAACTGCATCTACCAAACGTCCTACAGAGATGGAAACAGCGCACACGACCGCACAGCCACCTCGTCCAGTATCCTACACAAACTATCAAATATGGCGCATTTTCGTACACACCGAGGATCAATTGCAGCGGTTGCAAGACTATCGGCAATCTCCGGATGGTGTAAAGCTACAATGGTGGAACAACCCGTCGATGGTGCGTCCGACGGACGTACTAGTGCCACCGGGTGTGCAGGCCGAATCCTTGCGTGAATTCCTGGAAGAGGAAGGTCTCCGATACGAGCCGACTATACGTGATGTAGGACAGGCGATTGCATACGAGAACCCGCGCATGACACGCCGCGAGCAGATGGAGATGGAACTACTGCACGGTCATCCACTCACCTGGTATCGGTATCATCGGTATGGAGACATCGTAAAGTTCGTGCACTACTTGCAGCGGCGGTATCCGCAGCACGTTCAGCTGCTACATATAGGCCGCTCGTACGAGGGACGTCCCGTGACGGTGGTGCGCGTATCATTCGCACCGCAGCGGCCTAAACGTTCACGGAAACCGGCCAAGAAAAGACCAGCCGTGTTTGTGGAGGCTGGAGCACATGGTCAGCAGTGGATAGGTCCTGCCGTTGCTACCTGGTTGCTTAATCGATTGCTTGAGACGCCCGACATGTCCCAGGGCAACAGCACACCGTCCACAGAGTCGGTGGACTTGAAGACGGTACAATCGTACGATTGGTACATACTGCCAGTACTTAACCCGGATGGGTACGAGTACAGTCACCGGCACGATCGGTTATGGTCTAAGAATCGTTCAAACCAAACACAGCAAACACCGTCCGGTGTTGGACAGGCACTCCTATCAAGCGCGTAAGTATCACTTCCTTTCGCCCAAAGGCGTCTGCTTATATGTAACACTTTCTTCCCATAGGATCAACTGGTGGAACGCACACAAACCGCAGCTCGTAGATGGTGTACAGCGGGAGGAGAGTTGTTACGGTGTTGATCTGAATCACAACTGGGCATACCACTGGCAGCAGGCAACCGATCCGATATACCGCGAACGGTGCAGTGACAGTTACGCCGGTTCCGAACCATTCTCCGAGCCCGAGTCACGAGCGTTGCGTGATTTTCTTCTAACAAGACGTCGCAATGTACGGCTCTACCTATCGCTGCAAGCATACGGACAGGTGTTGACATATCCCGAAACAGATAGCATCACCACGCGAGACAAGGAACGGTACGGACCGGAAACGTTCGGTGACGTGCACGAGATGGCATCGGTCGGCTTGGAAGCGATGCGCGGTGAGGCTGGTGAGTTTCTGTACAACCTCGAACCAGAAGCTGGCCCCCAGACGTACGGTACTGCGGCCGGTTATGCACGGCACGGTGCAGGCATACGGTACAGCTACACCTTAAGGCTACCGGATACGGGGACGCATGGTTTGTTACTTCCACCGTCGAGCATTGTGCCGATCGGACGCGATCTGTTCGAGCTACTCAAAGGCATGATCGAGTACAGCTGAGTGTTCCAACCGGAGAGGCTTATTTTAAAAATTCCACCGAAAAAAAAACCGCACACCGATCGTTGTCGATCGTTAGGTAGTTTGACGTATAGATGGCGCTCGTAACAGCGCAGAGAAAAATGAACGCTCAATGCACACCAGCAAAACACACGTAGGAACGTGGTTTTTAAGTAGACGCTAATTATTTTTCGCGCTTTGCTGGTTTATAGTTGTAGCTCTATTACTTAGAACGCTTCACAAGCCGAACTCCACAGTTCCCAGTAGCATAAAGAATTGATGATTTTAATGAAAACATTTAAGACTAATTAAAACATGTACCTTACTTTTGCATGCGCCGTTACATCCACGTTCCCTCACTATGCACACACACACATAGACGCGTGCTGACGTTCTCGTTCATGGGAAACAAAAAAAAATCATTCGCCCTTTTTGAAAGAAAACACCTGACTCATCCTTGCACCCTTACCCCTTACCCCGCACGAAGCTAAACGATTGATTTAGTTATATGAAGCTCACCATCTACCGTACCTCGCCTCATACCTGGCCCTTTCCTAGCGTGTTGATACAATTTGGTGAAACACAACTTATTTTTGGGGGAGAGAGCTGTCGCGTGCCTTGGGTCCATTCAATTTGTGGCCAACGGGAACTAAAATGGAAGCACACCAAAACAACAACACAAAACGACTTTGGGCAGAAGTTTGGGTCTGAGGACGCCGGTTGCGAAATATGGACCGCCCCTGCACGGTAGACCTTTCCGCAGCTTCTACCCTGCTGAACTCCATTATGGTTATTAATACCATTAGAAGTTAACTACCTGTGCGACCTGTCCCCGGTCGTTCCTGCATTTTCTGGCTGATGTCTTTGTACTTGTGTGTGTGTGTGTGGGGTGGGGGTGGTGGGTGTATTTTAAGCTTGTAATCCCCCGCATTGGGGAGGGTGTGTATCAGTTGGCATGATTGATTGTAAGTTCAAAGTCAACCACCATGCGGTAGTGTAAGTTAGTAAACAACAACTGACAACTAATAATGCGGTGTAGCTGTACAGTGTGTAGCGCTAGTGTTTTCGGGGGTTATCACGGATAGATATTTGGACCCTCAAATGATATAGTCATTTAGAGCGAATTACAATTACATTACATACATCAGTTTGCTTTATGGCCTTCGTTGTAATACACAAAAAAACATACCATACTAGGATGTTGTGGTGTAACACATTCAGTAAGGCCTGTGCCGCATTATATCCTCTTGCCTTACCTGCCCAAATTCCAATCATCGACCCATTTTCGCACTTCTGCAACATTTCCAAACTGTAGTTAGGTACCCTGTGGAGGAGGAGAGCAGCGTACCGCATCGATTTGCGCTGGTGGTAATAGGGCACTACATCCGGTGTATGTGCTGAAGTGCGAAAGGATCCAACCCGTCCAAGGTTGGGGCAGTGTTTCTCGCACCGTACTACCGAACCATGCGAATAATGTTTCGCAACCGCGTTTTCCTTGCGCGAAGTAACATCAAGATTGGAAGTGAAAGGGAATGAGTGCGAGGGAGAAAGCGTTGACATTTCTCAACAGCAAGCCGGAAACAAATTGGAAACTATTGTCAACTATTTTGGGGTGGAGATGGTTGGGATAGCTCGTGTACTGGTGCTGGTTGCCGACTGCAAAACCCTGCCGGTAGATGGTTGGAAACATGCAAGAACAAACTTTGGCAAACTCGCATCATGCCCCTGCCCCTGATACTGTTTCCCTACCAGCCCCCGATCACTACTCACATCAACTTTCGTCTTAAAGTCAACGGAACGGAGGCAGAACAGGCTACGTTTAACGTTGCCTCAGTTCTTTACCACACGAGTTCGGTAGCGTACGGTTGTGTTCTCGGGCACCGCATGGTGGCGTAAACGAGCAGACAGTTTAAATCAATAGTCAATTTTACAATGAACCACAACGACATCAGTGCACCGGGACGTGGTGTGCCTACGATAAGGCTCAGCTACGAGCAGCTTCGGGATACGCTAGGACGCTTCGAGTACTTCCGCCACTGGACAGAGGATCAGGTATTTTGATTGAGTGTGCGGAGTTTAGCAAGTGTCCGTGCAATCGAGTGCGCCTACTATTAATCTCCCTCGCTTCAAATCTAGATACGTGAGTGTAGCATCTTGGCACGTGTTGTGCAGTATGCGCCACATCAGACGATACCGCTCGATCTGCCGCTACCCTTTGCATATCTCATACTCAGCGGACAATGCATGATCATGCAGTGCTTGCAGCTAACCCGCGAACCTACCCTACTCTCCCGGAGTGAGTTCCGTCTTGCATCGACTGAGGGTGGAGTCACACCACCTTCCTGTCCAGATACAGCAAGCCCCAAGGCCCAACTCGAATTGATTCAGAATCTTCACGATACGTTTAACTCGGGCCAGCTTACCGATCCGACTAACGGCTCCGTTCCATACGATCCAGATAAATCAATCTGCTTTCTTAAGGTACCGCAACTGGGAATCGTGAGCGAAATATGCACCCAGCGATAACTTTCTTCTGCTGAACTCTCTTTCCAAGACTCCCCCACAGGAGAAACCGGTTGTACATCGATTCCTGGACGTTGGTACGCTCGGATGCGGTGCCGTGTTCGGTTTGGGCGAACGGCATCATCACCGGACGATAGTGGCACGCACCAGAACGCAATGCCTGCTAATACCACGGTGCTGGCTGTTTCTAAAACCGCAAAACATTGGCAACACCTGGCAGCGGCTCTGTATGTATCTCGACTGTATCTTGCCAGGACGGGACGAGCTGTTTCGGCGGTTTTTACGCGACAAAGCGTGGCTAGAGTATCGCCGATGGTTGATTAGCGAGACGACCAAACGACGCAGCGGTACGGTAATGGCGGACGTCCCGGTTATGTGTCGTATCTTACAAACCACGCCACTCAGCAAGCAGCAGGAAGGGAAGAGCTGTAAGAAGAAAAGGAGATGAGTGAAGTGCAGGGCATTGTACATTTTACAAGTGGTGAATCAATAAATAATAGCGATTAAATTACTTTACAAGACATTAGACAAGCTCTCAGCGGTTCGGTGGCCGAGGAGACTGAGGCGCCGGTCTTCGAACGGACAGGACCGAGGTTCGAATCCCACTTGGGCCGTTCCCCCGTACGCAGGACTGACTATCTTGTTACGGGTACATTCAAGTCACGGAAGCCAGAAAAGGCAGGCCAAGACCTCTCGAGGTTGTAGAGTCAGAGAAGAAGAAGAAGAAGACAAGCTCTCAAGGTGGGTTAGGCGAGATTCATAGGACGCGAGATCAAGTAGCCCACATGTGTCCTCTTAACAAGGCAGAGCAGATCGATTCGATCACCAAGCAAGCAGCCAAAACTCCAAACAACGGAGATCAGAGAAATCACGAGCCACACACCTCAAAAACTCGCAGAGTCCTCCTAGTCCGCGACTCGACTGACTCGAACCTCGGTTAACTTTATCCTAGTCGAGGGAGTAAGGATAAACAATAGAAGAGCAGGAATGAGTTAATGTAACGGCATTACATTTAAGAGCACATAAGCAGAGACAGTTGAGATTACACCACGAAGAGCTCCAATTTGGACGATTATCTTATAGAATGGTACAAATGAGGATGTGCTTAGTTCACAACTGTGATTGGAATTGCTGAAGATGCTAGGTACTATTCTAGGTATGTTTAATTTGGGTATGGACATGGACATAAGATAATCGAAAGGTGCAACTCTGCCAAGGTGTCTTTATAAAAGGAAAACTAATCACCAATCAAATCTTTAGACCAACGTAGGCCCTCCAGCAAATGTAAGACCAACAGTTAATAATGCGTAACCTTTCAACCATCCATTTCAAGGTAGTATGCGTAACAGAGAGGTCCTTAAGATTGAATCAATGCGACAAAGACGAAGTACAGAAGACTTCATCAAAACACAAATTGAGTGCTATGAGTACTGGGCTAACCAATTTCAGATAGAGATTTATCGTTCTTAGACTCTGCTGGATATCACTCCACTACATCTCCTCGTTTGCGTAACACATCAAATCAATTAAGAGCCGCAGCGGTGTAGTGGAAGATTTCTCATCCCGACGCAACCTGGCACCGCCGAACGCACATCGCTTGAAAGTTGAAAATAGCTTGCACCCTGGTCGGTGCGGGCGAACGCGCGAAGATATGCAACCGGAGCAGGAATCCAACCAAACATGCGAAAAAGCAACAAAAAAGGCCGCGCGAAAGTTTAGCATCGATTCCCCTTCCATGGTTTTGCTCATAGGTGCCCGGGTGTGCCGGGATGAGTCGACACCCGGGCGGGTGGACAACAATAAATTATGCATATGTGTCCACCTGAGTGTGGATGATTTCGCCTGCCCGGTTTTTTTTTTTTGGTAGACGTTTTTTTTTTTCTCTCATTGACCTCTTGCTCGCTCGGCGGTGCCTATCACCGCACACATATCTGTTGATGTGGATTTGCCGTGTGGGAACTGGTACTCTTTCCATTTTTTGCTACAAACCGGCGGTTAGGGCAGTGCTTAGGTTTAGCAAAATGGCTTGTGTAAACTTGTGTTAAAGCACGCAATGAAAGCATCACACAAACTCACTTACTTCCACAGCAAAAGACAAACCCTGTAACTTCCACGTAAGGAAAAGAGGGCGCGTGTCGTGTGAAGATGTGGACATTCCTTTTGACAAACAATCCAAATTCCAATCGGATGCAAATGTGTGCGCTTGTGCTTGACAAATGCCGTTTAATTGTTTGAAACGTCATTCCGAAGGTTAGTCCTACGTCAAAACGCATTGTTTGCGAAGCCGTGACCTTTACTCCAAACTCCAACTCAAGAGTGTGAGCACACTTGGAGAGGATGCTGCAGTGCGTACCAACGCGCAGGATGTCTCCACAAATCAGGACAACAATATACCATGCCGACTAATTAGCTTGATATTCAGCACGACACATTTTTGTATGGCGTTCGCCATATTGCCGCACCGTATGGTTTATATCCTGCGCCAGCGTGTGTGTCGTCGTCGTTTCAACCAATTTACGCAATGTGATCCACATGCATAGCAAGAAAGATTGGCCATTGGCCCCGGGTTTGGATGCATCCATAAGTCTTAACGGGAGGTGTTAGCTGTATGCGTGTGGGAAGCTTTTTTTTCTCCTTCCAATCCTATTGAAATGCCTCAGCTCCTGTGAGATGAAGCCTTTATGGTGTGGTTGGAAGCGACCCGTTTACATTGCCCAACAGTTTGGTCCAACAAACCGCACACATTAAAATGGTTCCAAATCGGTATCATCTCCATGGCATCCGTTACTCAATACCCCGAATACGATTGCTTATGGATCTCACTAAAGAGCACTACAGCGAAGGAGGTTGTCTGGAAGGTGAGGAAGCAGGAGTAGGAGGGAAGAGGATGAAAGAAGCAATAAAAAGAAATTCGTAAGATTGTCCAGCTGCTATTGACAGTTCGGGGTGGGAAGAACACGTCCAAATGGCCGCCATGTTTGGCGGACATTGTGTAATATTGTGACAGTGCGTTAAGCTTGAAGTTCACTTGAAGCTACGATTGCACTAATGTAGTAAGCTGGGTGCACTTGAACTAAGCACGAGATGATATAAAAAAACACTCCGATGCTATAAAGTACACTCCACCGTACAACAGCAACATGGTGAAGATGTTAGTGCGATAGATGCACACTTAGCCGCGGTTGCATGCTGTAGAGATTTAAAGCCGGTGCTTTAAAAATGGCCGATTATAGCTTCGCATTATACAATGTGCCAAAGTGGTAAGATTAGTGCACAATTAACACGTCCGGATGTGTCAAAATGAAGTAATGTTCCGCCCTACCTGTTTTTGTGAGCCAGTTTCGGCTCGGTTTGTTAATGCGTAATTTTGTTTCCGTATGCCCTTTTCATTATTGAAGACAAAGCACGACAACGTGTCCGATCGATTAGTGATCGGTCATTGGGAAATTGACACAAGTGACACAAGAGTCTTAGCGGAGAACGTGGTGTGGACGCCATTGGAGTTAGTGGCTATACTGTTTGGTTGGTTAATTCTTTGCCCCAATGCCCAAGGTCATTGGCCAAACGATAGAAATGCATGTTCAAAAACATCAAATCCAATATGGCGCAGAGGCCACCTTTGGATGATCGCGTGCAATATAGTGTTTTTTTTTTCTTCTTTATTTCACTTCCCTCGACACTTCACTGAGAAAGTCGGAGTCGGAAACCAAATTTCACTGGGATCCGGTAGGCCGGTTTTTTTTTTGTTTTGTTTTAAGCTCCATCCATGGCATCCCGAAAGCGGGAACCACTAAATAATATAAAACGCTATTAGCATATCACATAATATTTGCCAGCACCAAACACGAGGGAGCTGCGGGCTGCACCAACGTGAAGCTCGTAAATATCGCATTAGAAAATCAGCTTCCAGCTTTTACCGTCGGGGAGATCAACACACACACACGGCACCTACCTGGACAATGGCAATCAAGTAGCGTACGGATTGGAGACGTGTGCCAGTGCCATCAGTGCCACAGCTAGTTGCGTTCCGTTACGTCTCCTGCTTTGATGGATTTGATTACCTCATAGCCACCGATACGGATGCGTGCGACAGGATGCAAAGGATTTGCAATGTTTGCTACTGCTTCAATACCACTTCTGCAGCATTACTAGAGCCTTTGGAGCTCTAGAATAGCTCACCAGGGATATTGGTCGCGTGATGAAGCGTCAGTTCACCGCCCGCCCGGAGAGATCTGTTACGCCCGTTGACGGTGAGTGTGTGTGTGTGTCTGTGGCCGAGAAAGCATACGGTCGCGGCATATGATTTGGGAAAGCCACCGTCAACGGTTTCTGTGTCGATAAAAATCGAAGATGCCGCCCCGGTGTTGAATGTTCGGGATTTTCGGGCTGATAGGAGGGACCCCGGGAGGTGAAATCGAGCGCAAAAAGCGAAAGTGTCGTCACCCGGTCTCGTCAACCGTCAGCCGGCGGTCTGGTCGTTTCTCTTGCACGAGCCGAAAAGCGCCGGTACTGCTGCTGCTGCTGCGACAGTGTTATGGCAGGAGGAGGACGGGTAAAGCTGTGGAATCTTTCTTGTTTTTTTTCCTATTTTTATTATTGTCATCGGCGGGTGTGCAGTGAACATGATGGCTAAACCCGAACACCCTAAAGCATGCCGTGCATGCCGGTGTACCACCGTTACGGGGGTCAGGATGATCTTTAGGCGCCGTGTGACCTTTGCCGTGAGATGAGTGCATGTCAGCTTTCCATCATCGCATGATTCGGCCGGTGCGTCCCAGGTGGGATCTATCTCAGGCTATTACATGACGCTTCGGAGGTACCAGGAAACGGTACCGGGTAAAGGTACCGCCAGGGCGTTACCAATGCCACCTTAACCTATTAGATAAGCGCAACTTCAAAAAACGGGATGAAGATACTTGGACACCATGGAAACGCACGCCGATCGCGATAAACATAATTGTTCTGAGGTGCTTGCACCATTGATCGGATCGATCATGTTGCGAAGGAAAAGGCGAAAAAAAACACACACACATTACTATTGACATAATTATCATCCCTTGCTTAGGTAACGCTGGACGTACCCCTGCCGCAGTTGTCACTGACACATATTTAACCCGTTTCATCTGCCGCCCCTTTACTCCCCGCGCACAATCTCTCCAACACAACGCCCCGGGCCTGTTCCAACATTAATCTCACGCACTGAATACCCGTTTCGGCGAGGTGGTTTCGTTTGGTGGTCTTGCTTCTCGCTGAACTTCACGCCCCTAAGTTCGAACCCTTAACTCAGCCCGTTTGCTGCTGTGGATCCGGTGCCGTTAGATATGTGGCAGCCTTCTTCTCAATAGCGACCAAAAGAAAAAAAAAGGATTACAGCTCTGCTTGCGCATCCCAACACCATTCCGAATCGCTTCTTCTCACAGACGCGAAGCATTAGGTTCATTAGCGGTGATATTAGATACCCAACCAGGGATTACCGATGCGAGGGCCCCGATTACAATCTTACGGCTAGTGCCAGGGTCTCGCCTGTGACTCGCATACCTTTACAAGCATCAGCATTTAAACAACAAAACTGCAATAAGCGGCCATAATCTGAAGACGGATTGTTTGCAGATTCACCTCTTGGGAAGGACAGCTGTGTACGGTGACATCTTGACCTTTCACCCGCCACAACGGTTAGGTGGCATGGGATCATCCACCACTTCACCGCCACAACCATCAAGGTGGAGTGCGACTTCAACAAACATTTCATTTGTACAGCGTCATGCGTGATTTGCGGAGGCAGCCAGCCAGCCACCCTTGCCAATACTGCAGCTAATTGAATGTTTTAAAATCCGCAATGAGCATACTCATAAAGCTTACGTAAAAAAAAAATAACAAAACAAATCTAAAACAACAAAACTAAGTAATGTAAAACCCATGCGAACACTCAAGACAATAGCAAATAGAGACAGATGAAAGTGAACAAACGTTACTAATCGAAGCGAAAGAGCAACAGCAGCAACACAATCACATTGAATAAACAACACTCATTCCCCCAAATCGAGTTCCACCAGTTTTGCTCAATCGCGTGACATTTAAATAAAGCACGAGATAACGAAACAAAACAAAAAAACAGCAAGTGGAACTTCAAAATAACAGATATGCGGCTAACTTTTGGATGAACCGTTGTAAACGGGTTGGTAGTGATTCGAACTAGGATACGATGCGATGCTGCGATATGGGGATGTTTATTTTCGTACTATTTTGCACACACACACTAGAGAAAAAAGCAAAAATCAATACAATTAGAAATTCAAACTCACACCCATCACAGTATTGGCTTTCGTTTTGGCAATTTGGTTTTCTTTTCTATCCCTCACCCACTCCTCCCCCGGGTCGGGATATGCTGATCTTCCAACCAACCAAGCTCATAATGCGCAAATGTTCGCGGGGAAGACTCTCTCACATTTCCACTGAAATCCTTTTTTCGGGTGGTTTGTGGTGCTGGTGTTACGATTATTACCCAACGACGCCATTTTTTTTTCTTGCGTTGCTTTGATCATCAATACCGCACACACTATGGGGTAATAAAACTCATAATCATCCTTTTGGGGGATGGAGGGTGGAGGGGGTTCGGAAACCGGATATGTGGTGTGGCGGAAATGGATGGGCCTTTGCCGCTGCGGGGCAGTGCTCGTAATGTATTCTAAAGCATTAAACCGTTTCGGACATTTCTAATTCATAACCGGAACCGCTCAAACCCGTAACGGTGTGTTTATGTCGGCGGCGAAGTGAGAGAGAGAGAGAAAATGAAAGTGTTACGATACGTCAGGACGATTATTTCGAACGGATTCAGACATTATTTTGGGGTAGACATTGTTGATGATTTGGAGTCCCCGAACCTACCCGGACCCGGATAATGTTCCAAGTTCGGGGTGAGTCCGTTATTCAACTGGAGCTTGTTTTATGTTTTTTTTTTTCTTTTTGAGCTTAGGAGCCTGTACCAGGGTGTTGGAGAGACATTCGAGAAGAGTCCGTCGCCGCCGCCACCGAAAAAAACAAACCTTGGTACATGAGAACCTACGCGCGACGGACGGTGTTGCCGAGGGAAGACGCGACCGGAACACGGGGCGTGATGATGGGGCTGACCGGAGGGACGAAGCGGGACGACGAAACGCAAACGAAGGGAAGAAGAAAGCGCGAAGCACATAATGCCGAATATCAATAACAACAGGCACGGGCACCTGAGTAACCGACCGATATCATCCATTTGGGCTATAAACTACGAAAGGACAAAGCGCGTGCCGCGTACGGCAGGAAAAAGGAAACTAGGGAGTTTGGCGTTTGTCGTATAGATATCTTCTTGTGGTACTAGAGATTCAAGAGAATTTCAAAGAAGCATGTAATGAAACAAGCGAAACAAATACTACCGAACTGAAGTTTGTTTTTTTTTTTGTTCGGGAAGATGAGTTGAGCACTGAAGTTCGAGAGATGTGATGTTTGAAGTTGTCACCAACGGTGGAATGTGCTCGATGACCACTGCCGCAACGGTGAAACGGTAACTCTCCAATGTACGGAGCCATCTCTCGGAAGTTAAAATGTCACCACAGCGAGCACGAGTGGGTGCCATTTTTTTTTTTTGGGCTAAATATTATTGGTGAACCATTAGATGACAGTAGGGAGATGCAGCGTACCGAAAAGCGAAAGTGAACTCTCAAGGGTGAGGATCATTCAAGGAATCGGGGCGGCATCGACAGTAGTACCTAATAACCATTATTCCAACTCCGATGACGATAATTTATTCAAGATGAACAATTGATGGAATTGATATCTTGCAGAGGGTGTATAAGTATGATGACTTCATCTGAAAAAAGTGTTGCAGGTGATAAATGTTGAAAATATTGAAATGTTGAATTGAAGTCTGGAATTCAATGCTCAATGGAAGCCTTGCGGATCTGCGAATGCTCCAATGTCGCAATTAAGAATTCTTGAATTTTGAATAGTTTATCGTAGAGAACCTTTGAAATCTGGCACCAATTCAACAAACTCTCCAATGGCTACAATAATACCTCATCTGAATGGGGGATTACATTGGCTTAGAGTGACGGCTAATCGCTGTCCATATCATCTGATCCAACGTCAAGAATTTAAACAATACTCACCAATGAAGTTACACCCACGTCCGTGGTATTATATCGAACAAGTCCCAGCTTCTTCTCCATCCACGTTTGACGTTTAACGCCCATGATCTAATTGTAACATGGCATTTGGAAATGTTGTCAAACAATCGCACTTGCTTTGCCCAGTGTCCTAATGTCTATTCTTGAAGATCCACTCAGTTACCGAACTATGCATAGCCCGTCTATGCCATCGCTACGAAGCAGACCCCGTGAAGAGGTGTACACCGGCGAAAGAGATGAGCGGTCACAAAACAAGATGCATCGCGCCTGTGCGTACCTGCGTGCGTGTGTGTATGTATCCAACGCTCAATGATGAAACGTTCCAAGCCTACGGAAACCGGTGTGTGTGAATGATGATATTATGGTTTTATTGTGTCTCGCATTATCTCCCATATTCCCGCCGTGGATCGAACGGAAAACAAAACAAAACAAAACATACCCACCCAAAACTCTCACTCTCTTTCACTCTCACTCGCAGTCCACCCTGCCCACCCACTACCCTGCGGCGTTCTTCGTCTTCTTACTCCGCTCCTCAACCCCAAACTCCAACCCTTTCTCTCTTCCATTTTGCCCTCCCCCGTGCGGGGGCTACAGCATCTTCGTCAACATAAGGGGTCTGTATCTGCTATGGTGCTCGCATCCTACATACCACCACCCCCGTGTTGCACCTTGCTTGTACTTTCACCCTATCGGTGATGGTCGCTCGCATCATCCAACCGGGCAGACGGGCAGCATATTTCGGTTACCTGGATTGCGTTTTGAACCAGGGAACTCCTCACCCTGTATCACTCCTACCACAAAGCATCAAGCAAACCTCCCGGCCTCGCTCTCCCTCTCTCTCTATTACTCGCTTTCTTTATCACACCACTCTCACTCTTCCACGCACAGGACAGCATCCAGTTGGCTGTGGGAGATGGGCGGGATGAGGAATCTCCAAATCCCTACCGTGTGCCGTGCTGGAAACCTTTTGTTCGGTGGTGCGGCAGAAGACAACAACGAACACCTTTGGCGGACCGTGGCCAGGACGAAGAAATGCCGTGCCGCTGGCCGGTGCTCGGCCGTGGCGGTGGGGGAAGATGACTATATTTAAGCGGACCGTACCCAATATCCGATCATCACAGACAGCCCGAGCAGTACGCAGCTCACATCGGCAAGCTCCAGCCTGCAGTCAATCCGTCATATTTGTGCGTAGCCGTATCCCGTACGTTTTATCGGCGTGCCTCCCATACAGTGTGCACCTGTGTTTGTTACGTGTAGTACCGCTTCCAACCAAGAGCAACCATGAAAGTTTTAGTGGTAAGTGGTAGTGTGATACGTTCATTGCGCGTGTTTGCAACTGTGCTGCCCTAGTGTGTGGAAGATACGTTGGTATCCTTGCGTCAGTTCACCCTCTTGAAAAGAAGAAGGAAAAACAGAAAAAAACAAGCCTGTGTCTGCTAGTGCAATAGTGCGACCATACACCAGCCATCTCCCGATGCAACTGACATTTGATTTGTCAACTTCTTCAATCAATTACACTGCTTCCCATACGGTTGGATTCCGATACGGGAAAGCCACCAACAAGCCCCAACACCAATTGGTGTCGCCAAATCTTACCAACGCACGACATGGAGCACCGATCCTAATGTCCACCAATACCCACAAATCGTAATCGTTCTTGTCTTGTTTCTGATTCTCTTTCCATACATTCAATCCATCAATCCACTCCAGGTGCTTGCCTGTGTGGCGATTGTAGTGGCACGCCCGGAACCGCCGGTCGGTGGATACCATCAGCACCATCAACACCACGGAGGCCACGGTGGTGGTCACAGTGGGTACAACTATGCGCAACCTGCTCCACACCAACCTGCCCCGGCATTCGGCCAACTGTCACAGTTCTCCGGTTCCGCTGCGACCGCATCCACCGGTGGAGCGTTCTTAGATACGCTGTCGGCCGGTGGTGCCAGCAGTGCGTTCTCCGGTTCCAGTGCGAACGCATTCACGGGAAGCAACTCCTTCAGCACCAGCCAGGTTAATGCGGGCTCGTTCGCCGGTACGTTTCAACCTTAGCCCGCCCTTTCGCGCTCTCTATCCCATAACCAATAATGTTTCTACCTTGGGTACCTCTTCCTCTACGACATCCCACAGCTCCCCAGCAGCAGATCGTCCAGAAGCACATCTACGTGCACGTGCCACCACCAGAGCCGGAGCAGTCGTTCCAGCAGCAGATCGTTGCACCGGGACTGCGCCAGAAGCACTACAAGATCATCTTCATCAAGACACCGCACGTACAGCCATCCGCCGCCCAGCTCGCCCTCCAGCAGTCCCAGACGGAGGAGAAGACGATCGTTTACGTGCTGGTGAAGAAGCCGGAAGCGCTCGGCGACATCAGCCTGCCCGCACCGTCCGTCAGCAAGCCCAGCAAGCCGGAGGTGTACTTCATCAAGTACAAGACCAACACCGAGGAGGTGCAGGCCCCGGTTGGTCTTGGCGTTAGCTCCTCTGGCGTTGCACAGGCCGATGCCGGTCTCGGTCTACTCTCGTCCAGCGGTGTAGCCTCATCGTCCACGTCTGTCAGTGGCCATTCCGGTGTCTCAAGTAAGTACACCGCCACCACTAACATCTAGAATGCCACGAACCAATTTCCCAAACCAAGTCAACGAACTCTCGCATCGGCCCATTCAGTGTTCCGCTTTCGGTTTCATTTTCGGCTGCTCGCATGGACGGTGAAAGTGGGCCTTTGTGCCGTTGTGTACCGTTGCATTCTGGACGTTGGTCTGAGAACAACACGAGATCCCATCTCATACCATGGGCGGAACGGGCACAAAGCAACTTACAACACGTTAGATTGCTTGTTTTGTTTCATCGTCTTCTTCGCTTGCTGTTAGCGTTGGGCGTTGAGCTTTGCACTACACAAGATATCAAGAGCTGCTTGACGACTTCTGAGAACTTCAACTTCCCGGCTCTTTAAAAGAACTCCCAGCCAACCAGACGTTCCTGCATGGAGCGAAGATCATAAACCAATTTATGTCCTCCCTAACGGGGATCAGCTATAAACGTACCATGGGGCTATCAATGTCCAATAGTACACACATGCCTTCCGAGCAGAAACCCGTTAACGGAGCATAGCTCTGGCTTTCGTTTGTTCTGGTGCGAAATTTAGGAACTTCACTCGTGGGAACTTACCACCATGTGAAACTTTTGTTGAGAAGATATCTTCAACACACATCCACATGCATACAGATATTCCTGGAACTCGGAAAGCCATTAACCCCTAACCCCTGTCGAAACTCGTTCTCAACCCCTTCTACAGCATCTACCAAAATCTCCCTCTAGCTAGGCTCCAACGTCTCCCAGTTGGGCTGAATTCGATTTCTTCTGATTTGTATCACACACACGCCATCAACAAACCCAAACTGGTCGAAGGACAATGAGTGTCCAAAAAAAAAAACACACACACACATTCAAAACAAAACTCCAGAGCGGGAGTTTAAAAAAACTTTCACTTGACGATCGATAAGCGCTTTGGATGCGGATACGGTAATAATAGCAGCCTTTTGCCTTGAATGCCCGCACGCAGCTGACAAGCGTGCGTCTCCGTCCGTTTGTCTGTCAAAATGTCATTTTACCAATATTTCACCCCTCATCTTCACCCCTCGGCACATTACGGCCCATCTCATCCATCACACGTTGGCCGGTGACACACTGTCTGCCGTGCGTGTCCATATACGCACCTTCGCACTTCACGGTCATTGGTCATCGCGTGTGTTTGCATATCGGGCTGCCTTGGGCAGCCATTTCGCTGCTTCGCGAGATTTCTTTTTTCTACTTCCGCGCCTAACGAGCACACCTCCCCAAACTCGCTTCAGACACCCACATCAGCCGAACGGCATCACGAGATAACGAGATGGCCGGCTTGGTATTTGCTTTGTTTTTCGGGAGGGGGGCTAGTTTCTACACAACAGCACAGGCAGTGTCACAGCACAGATTTGCACTTTCATCTCTGGGCTGGGAGGATTAATTAACGGAGGCAAACCGGGAAGAGACCGGGTCTGTTTGCGTTGTTCTGCTTTCGCTTTCTTTTCTGTTCTCTTGCTGCCTCGCATCCTGCTTAAGTTTGTCTGCAGCATCCCGATGTGAGTGTCTTCCTATTTCTTCCCTAGATAGTGTTTGTTCTTTCGGTTTGTTTTCCTTCATTTTCTTACATTTTGTTAACCAGCTGAATGGCCACTTGTTTAGCTATTCATTTCTCTCATTAATTTCGATCGTTTCACAATCGGATTTCAGAGCTTCAAGCGAATGAATTATTTATGAGGAGGAATTTTAAGCATTCCACCCGACATCGATCGTCCGAAGCGGTGGAAGCGTTTTGGAATGCTACCACTTCCGGCTTTCACATACTTGTTATTAGTTTCCTTTTTTTATTGTTTTCTATTTTTGGATTAGTTTTTGTTGTTTTTTACAATTCACTGCTGCTATGCTGTTATCAAACACATGGAAAACCCCCCCGATTTGGTTACATATTTCAATTATCTCGTCCCAGTCCTATGTGCCAAAGCGCATCACCTCTTCTGTCTCTGCCCATTTGAGGTGTCATTTATTTATTTTGTCACTTTTCCCATTTTCTCCTTTTTTTCCTAAGCTAATGTTTTGCAAACAATTGACCATCTCTTTCTGCTTTTGTTGTTCCCTTTCTCCCGCCCCGCAGACCATCCCGCTCAGTCATACGGAGCACCCGGACACCATCACGGCGGTGGCTACCACTAAGCAGCGTAAACGCAGCAAAACTCCCGCCTAACGAGCGACCTAGCACGCTCGGGACGTATGTCATTCTTTCCACCATTTAATCACATCTCGAGCTACTACCTCCATATCCTTACCTTCCAGCGCAGGTTGTGCAGATAGTGCTCGAGGTTAGTTAGTACAATTCTTTAAAACACAAAAAAGAACTAAAAACAAAACGGCAAAAGGTGCAAAAGAAAATAAAAAAAAAACAAATGATAAAATGTGTGGCAAACAAAATAACACACAAAACAAAAAACAAAACGATAACACATAGGAGAAACAACAACAAAAATGTAGCGGTGACAAATTTTTAGCATGTAGGAAGACAACAAACAAACACGCACGTACGCATTACCGTACACGCTGCGGGATGGCACGGAAGCTGACACCGAACAACCGATGGCGGCGGCAGTGACAGATCCACGTGAATGTGCGCGGCATGCTCGAAACGAAAACGAAGCAAACGTAGCTAATTAATACTCGGTTAACTTATTTATCGTCCTTCTTTGTTTTTTTTCTTCCCTGTCTACGATACAATGTTTTTTTCTTTCTTTTCCTTACTTTCTTTACTTGTTGCGACGTGTTTTTTTTTGCGTAAATGTTTCCCCATTTTGAAACTTACCCGAGGCATGACGCAGAACAGCAAGAAGAGATGAGTTTCCATTCTCCAATTATTCATTTTGTGTTTTCTTCTCGTTTTGTTTATGTTATTCGGATAGTTTTAAGTACATCAGTAAAGGCACGTCTCACGCACGGACGAGATAAAGTGAGAGAGCAAGCAAGAGAATCAGAGGGAGAGAAAATAAATAAAGAGCAGAGGAGATAGAGATTTTCAACAAAAAAAAACAAAACAAAAAGCTTTTGTTTCTTTATTTATGTGATCCGATTGGTGACAGGTGTTGACAGCTCTTTCTCCACCACAGTACGCCTCGCTGCCGTGTCGGGGATGTGCAGATCATCGGTTGGCAAACCGTACAGCTGGAGATACTTGCGGTAGAGGTATTCGCTCAGGATGTACCTATAGCGGTACACCGTAACTGTTGCTGGGGCTTTGGCTCGGTACTGGCGGTGCACCGTACTCGGTGGGAGGCGTTGGTCCGCCACTCTCCGGATATGGTCCACCGCCATTACTCCCGTGCTCGGCCGATGATCGCTGCAAAAAACGGCGGAAACGTGAGAAGGACACGAAAATTTAAAGACACGGTGCTGTGGTTCGCCATTTTCTGCACTACTACCTGTGTTTTGTAGCGGATGAAGTAAACTTCCGGTTTGGAGGGTGGCGTTGGCGCAACCGTCGGTATGACGATCTCTTCCGGTTCGTCCTGCTTCTTCACCAGCACGTACACGAGCGTTTTCTCTTCGTTCTGCTGGATCGGGGGCAGTACTGGTGGGGCGGGTGTCGGTGGTGACGGTGCCTTTATGAACACTATTTTGTAATGTTTCTGGGGCGGTGGTACGACGACCGGTTTCCTGCACAGGCAACAGGAGTGGGAGAAAAACGGAGACACATCTATACGGTCGGTCGATCCTCAAACCTCAACGCACCGGAGGCGTGTTAATAAATTTCAAACCCACAAGCTAACAGAAAAAAAAGGAAAGTTTGCGGTGAAGAACCCAGCACCCAGTCGGAGCCTTCTTCACTTCCTTAAAAGGTCAACGTGCCCCCCCCCCGGGGAGGGTAGAGGACCCTAGTTGCGTAACCAAACGCCCCAATGCTTTCGGAGCTCATCGAAGCGGGCACTTGGAAACGAAAGTGAAATCAGTCATTGGGAACAGCCAACGCACGGATTCGTGTCTTCCAACCGTGCGAGTTCCGTGCGGGATGTGCTTTTAATTGCGTCTCATAATCGCACGGTATGGACCACTTGAGTCATCCGCCACGAACGATAAACAATCAAATCGGTACTCAAAGGCGTCGCCGCCGCTGACGTACAACAAGGATCTACTCAACGTAACCACGAAACCTATGGCATGAGACGGGAGATGAGTCTCTCCTCATAAGATCTCAATCACTCAAATTTTCTCTCAAAATCGTCGCTTGTCAAAAGTCGCCATTGCCCATCGCTTATTGCGACTTTAGAAATGCATCTCAGAAATTTCGATAAAGTAGGATTTGTCGCGTTGAAGTCGTTCCGGACCTCTTACCTGGTAGTGACGTACTCCGGCTCCGGTGGTGGTACATGCACGTACACGTGCTTGTGTATGA
The DNA here is from genome assembly GCA_000473375.1 of Anopheles culicifacies. Taxonomy (NCBI): domain Eukaryota; kingdom Metazoa; phylum Arthropoda; class Insecta; order Diptera; family Culicidae; genus Anopheles; species Anopheles culicifacies. Next base: position 27,943 of record KI423425.1, read on the forward strand.
TCGGAGCTTGCGTCGGTGGTCCATACTCGGACGTGGCCGAACCGTAGCTGTTGATGGTGATGGATGGCGATGGCGGTGGTGGACCATAGCTGTAGCCGAGCGAACCACCCGGACCACCGGGACTGCTGCTAAGCCCATTGCCAGTATCGAGCGCACCAGAGGAAGGCCCAAGTATTGGCGGTTCTGGACGTGCGGCTAGATGGTCCAGTTGCTAAAACGAGTGCGTGTGAAATACTGTGAATCAGGAATAATAACAAACTAGTATGCAAATCTCTTTGCTATCCTACTAGATATCTCTCATCCTATTTTGTAAGGTATCTTTAGACTTCAAATTTACTCTCTGGACAAATAAATTCTCACAATAACTAAGCTCTAGCAAAATTCCAGTATATCTGCTTCATTAAATAATATTGTAACGTAACTGGACCATGTACAAATGATGTATGATCACTCGTGCTGTTAGATCACTCCCTTATCTACATGCACATTGATTGAGGAGCCTTTCCAGACGGTGTTGATCGGACGGTTGTTGATGGATACGAATGTGTAAGCTCACCATAAAAATAAGACATATAACGAACACTTCACGAACGGGCGCCATATTGTGGCAAACAGATGCCTCACTCCAACTCCAACAATCACACCTGTGTAACGTTCTCGCAGCGCACGGTGGAAAATGCTTCTAAATAGCTTCTAAATGTCTAATATTGTTTCATACTAAACCAAAGCTAGAAAACTCCAATGTTCTAACCACACAACGTCTCTCACAGTTTGTTTCGTTTTACGACACTAATACACCTTGCTGTGATTGGTTTTGTTTTCCCTTTAACCAATTTCTCTTTACATTCGTTTTTGTTTTGTTTGTTTGTTTGTTTGTTTCTCTACTAGGAATTTGCTTGACTCGCTGCGATGTTTACTGCCAGAATGGCCACCATTCACTAAGCAAGCATGAACCGTATAGGATTCGTTTTATATCTAAAACAATGGTTAAAAGTTTTGCAAGCATTCGATCTGGGCCTCCCCACCCACGGCGGCTACTTGCCACAGCAAACGGCAGCGGGCGACACCTGCGGATCGTGTTGCGCTCTCGTTATTCGTAGATGCACCGGATAATGCACTCTGCCAATCCGCCCCTCGACAATATCTACAAACCCACCCACCTCCCCCCCCTCCTCCTCTCGCCCATCCGCCCATCGGTTTTCGCGAAGATGCTTAAAAGCTACCAATTTGCAAAACCCTTCGCAGCGGTGTCGCCCTTCGCCTGCCAATGTTGGCAATCCGCACCCACACGAAGCCCTGCACGCTGCAAAAACCTGAAGAAACCACGACAACGATCTACAATGGAACCGGTGCGCATGCTGATTATGTGCCGTTTTGGGCGGCAAACGTGCATGGGAAGGGCGGGAGGAAAGGGGCAGAAGAAAAGGCAAATAAACAGCATTGCATCAATCACCTCGCCTCGGTTGTGGAAATGGTTAAAATAACAGAAGGAAACCCTGATAATGGTGTATTGCCACTTTTAAAATGGGTGTCCAACGTCTTCCACAACTCCACGTGGAGAAATACTGTAAATTTTGTATTGGATCTCAAAATATTCTCAATATTCTGGACCATTCAAAATTGTAAAATTTCTTCCTTACCTTTCTAGCTGCTCACAAAACCTTTCGAACGGGAATCAATGCACACTGGGACAGAAAGCGGACAGAACAAATTAACATAAAATATCTAAGGTATTTTGAAACTATCCCTTCTTTGAATTCTCAATTTTAAATTCAATCAATTATAGCATGAATTAAGTACATTTGATACAATTTTGTTAATAAACCTCAAACGACCTATATTACATGCCAACGAAGGCATACATTTCTGATACATATGTGTATGTTTCGTGTCCCTAATTCACGGTTTGAAGATGGAAACACCTGTCAATTATTGTGAATTGCGTTCTGAATAGGAAATCCTCAAAATTATGATTGCTGCACTGTAGTGTTGGGAATATCCGATCCCATTGAATCTCATCAATTCGCATCCAGGTTCTGCATCTGCATTTAAGCAATAAAGACATAAATAAAGATATCTCTGATGAACATTTTTTATTTCATATCAACCTACCATTATAATCAGAATTTTCTAAAAGGCACTATTATAAAATACGATAATATCCCACACTCAAATGCACGCCAAACATTGGAAATATTGATATAAGGCCTTTATCTAGCCTTCTGACAAATTCAATCCATAAAGCATCTTTCATTAGAAATGCGCATTACAATTGGTCTCAAAGTCGCATTCCAATCACTACAAATCCGAGTCCAGAAAGATCCCAATCCTGGATTCTACTCATAACAGATCCAGTTCCCGAATCTGCATCCTAGATCCAGTATATCCAAGATTTGATAAAATTAAACAAATTTGCATTATAAACTTCAATAAAATATCTATTTATCCATGTCCACTGGCTGATGCTTCATTGCACCACTGTGCCATGTCCCCATGCGTATCTAATTTTTATTATATTTTTCCCATCAACTCAACCCCGTCCCCCATGTGTGGGGGTGCATTTTCAACCCTTTCCAATGTTTTGCTTTTCGCAATCATGTATGCACATTCACCTCCATCATCTACCTTCCGAAAAACACGTTCGTTGCTGCTGGATGGTGTGTTGCAGCAGTGACGCCACCCACCCCACCCACCCCATTGAGCAGCATGCCCTAAATGAAGGGGTACTTGGCTGGCAGGGCTTTTGACAAACGGTATACAGATCAAGTGATACGGAAAAACAATAGTGCACCCCGGCTGCACTCGCTAATGATCGTCTTGAGAGCCGCGCGAGGTTTCAGGTGCATCAGCGTGCATCGTCACTGCAGTTTGTGGGACCGAGGGGTGGAAGAAGGGGAGAAGGGAGAAGGGCGAGGGAAGGGGCGTGTTGTTAAGGCAAGTGTTTTGCATGACTCTGCACAGGTGAATTGATGCGCCGGTTTAGGTGCCACATCTCACCTGGAGTGTTAACACCAGCAGAAGATCAACGGAGAGTTCTCGCTGTACTGGAACATTCAATCCCCTACTGCCTACCCGCTCAGCAAGCACTTTTAATCGAAAACAATTTCTTCACCGATACAACATCTTCTACTGCGGTGCCGCGTGTAGCTCACGAACTGATCGAACAGTTCGTGCCGTCTTCCTGCTCGACTGCGCGTCTGCCGTCGCTTTGCGTGACTTTAACGCTGTGTAGCGGCTGCGGTTTGCCAACGATGCCTATTATGATTGTGCGGGAATCTCGACGAATCGTAGCGAGATGATGCTCTCGTGCAAAACACCAAAAGCAACTGCGTGATCAAAATCACTCCACCAGGCGGCAGAAGAAGCCGGAACGGGTGGGTGAACCATTTATGACGCCCCAAGTCACGCGTTAAAGTCAACTCATGGCATCTAGCGTACACAATGGCTGCACCGGGTTTGGATGTACATAGTTTGGCGCACCACGTATGCTAATCGGGAGCGTGTGAAGCAAGGCTTCATGCATTAAACCGTCACAGCAAAATGGCAAACGGGTGCTGCATAGATAAGATGCGCTTGATATCGAAACCCAGTGTGGTTAACACCAGCAGATTATGCAACGAACGTGTAGAAAAGGGAATGTATGTTTGCGAAAGCTCTTCGCGGACAGATATGACGCGTACTTGCCGAAATTATGTCATTTACTGGGAGGATGATGTAGAGGTCTCCCTGGTCCTCTTTGTATTAGCAGGCGATCTCACACTTGGAACTACCGAGGTTTTTTTGTTATTAAAAATAGTTTGCCTCTAAGGCTATACAACTACAGGATCTGGAGTACTTAATAGCCCAGGACCCAAGGAAATTAAAAAGAGGAGGATGCAAAGGGAAATTTTATAGATCTGAAGATGAATCCCGCGAACGGATGGCAGACAGAGGGATGTCGTAGTCAAAATGGCCCGAAAAAGCATTGAAATATCTCAGACAAGCCAAAAACCGATCTTTTGAGCCGTAACCTGATCGGACGAATGGAGAGGGTGAATACATAGAGGGGAAGAAGAGAGAGAGAAGGAATGGCGCAACGATTTCTTCAAGAAGTAGTCCAGCGATAAATGCGCCTTATCATCTGGATTACAATGAAGGGAGCTCCAGAAGTTGGCTCCAAGATGAGTAGGGTAGTAGTTCCACACCGGAGGTACCATTAATTGCACTCTCTCAACTGTCGTCAAGGCAATGCCAGAGAAGCTCTTTACTATACTGGCATACTCAAGTAAC
>KI423426.1:0-14454 GCA_000473375.1 Anopheles culicifacies
CGTTCAATATCCGTAACCGTATCGTTACGGGATACACGCGGGAAATGGGGTGCAATTTTCTTCATCGCTTAAACCCAATCGAACGTACGTCTGTTTTGGTGCTGCGAAAGCTCAATCCGATAGTTTCGCTTTTGTAATCGTAAGCGGATCGGGAATCGGTCCGGAATCGAATTCGCAGTCTTGGTGGGAAAACTGTTCGCGTCTGCTACTTGAGCGCGTAATAGTGCAATCGTTACGTATCGGATTCCGCGCGCATAACAATAGGAAATGACCCGCCTTTCGTTTCTCGGCTTCACGAGCTGGGAAGAAAGGAGAGAGAGAGAGAACGGAGGAAAAAAGTACCAATTTAAAGGAAGTCAAACGGAAGTCGGAAAAACCGCAAAATTGTTAGTCTCGTTAGTGCGTTCCATCGAACAACAATCGATTGTTGCAGCATTCTTTTCGATGTTGTGCCGGCTTTTCTTTCCGTGCCGAGCGAAGAGATTTGATCCGTAATGCAATGCAGTGGGTTTTGTGTGACTGTGCGTTCTCTTGCTCTCCCTCATTTCGTGCAACTGTTATTGCCTGAGCTTATTCGTTTTGCCACAGTTGCTTTTCCCCTAACTGGTAGGATTCTGGTAGAGGATTACGAAGGCGAGTCCACCGTAGCCACCGTGGTCTGACTGCCTGTTTTACATTCATCGATGCGGCATCGTTTCCGGCAGTTGTTTATTTGACCGGAAAATGCAATTGCTCCCTTTTTTTCGCATTACAACACATTACGTGCTCGGGCAGAAAGGAACGTACGATCCGGTTGGCTGGGTTAAGCATTTTCCACGCCTAGCCTCAGTGGTGGACCGTCCGGGCGCAGGGTAGTTTCCGAGTTTTCTTAACTCGTTTCCCGTGTCGCTGAAGCCCCCTGAAGTTCGATCGTTATTGTGTATCCTTCTAGGAAAACACGAACATCGACCGGTGGTCCTGCGGGTTAAGGAAATAATCAAAAATGGTTCGGCTGTGTAAGCGATGCAGATGGTGATGGTGAGCGGTGGTGGTAGCGTTATAAGCATCACTTCAGTCCACTTCCTTTGATCAAAAATCCTCCCGGCAAGAGCCGCGTGATGCGATTCTAGGAAGGAACCTCTTGGCACGTGGATACAGTTGCTGGACGTTTCGGGAAGAATAGTAGCCGGACGGACGTAGCTACATACTTGCGGGAGGTGTGACCATGAAAGTGAATACAAAACTGAAACTTCAACCGAAGCTGCTCTCGATCGTTTGCCTGCACGGTGAAAGGCTTTATTCGTTTAACATTATCATAAAATTATCATGAAATTACGCTCATCGAGTGCAAAATCTCGACCGATAATCCATTCCTATGCCTGGGAACCAGATGCTTGAAACCGGGAAGTGTGCATCTTTGGCATACAGTTTGCAACCAAACATTCTGCTGGTTTAACTTGCTTCTTTAACTGAATATGAATTATTTATTTCCACGTGCATCTTCGGTTCTATTCGGCAGAGCTTCTAAACGGCTGTATAAGGAAAATCTGTTACAGTAACTCTGCAATTATTTTCTAATATAACCTCTAAATGCAACAAAAGTACATAAATGCATGCAGATGGTAAGACATGGAAGCATTCCGAAGAACAACATCTTTACTGCACACATAAAAGGAGAGCAAACTTTGTAGACTATAGTACAATCAACATTGTTTCAGTCAGCGGAAAAGGTGCACTTAACAACATATGTTGCCGTCTCATTTATTGCTTCCTGCCGGTTCTCTGTCGGCACTCAAAATGGATATCCTTTTTTTTGTTGTTGTCACAGGACATCTTTTGCACGCGATTGGAGTCTTTTGTCGCTGCATTTATTTGCACTTCTGTTTTGTTGACAGCTACTTCTGTTGAAGTAGTGAAAAATGCTCGCTCAGATTTCTAGCCCATTGGTATTATTCATGTATGTGCAATTATTTGTTTTGCGTCGGAGTTTATCGACATTGAGCAGATAAAAAAAAGGAATTAATTATGAAAACTTTTGTAGTAAAATTAGGCAAATTACTTAGGTTTTTTCAATACTAGTAATAAAATAATAAAATTTTATAATTTTAGTCATGGAGACGCCTGGTGTTTTACTTGCATCAGGGTAATGGAGACGCCTGGTGCTTCATAAGTTTGAGCTTAATGGAGACGCATGGTGTTTTATTTGCTGTATGGTAATGGTGATACTTTCTTAATATATAATTGTGATTGTTTCAGTTTTTTGTCTAAATATATTCTTCGTATGCTTTGTATTAACAGCTCTATATTTATTCTTATTTCGTTAGTCATAATTTGTAACTTTTACAACATCTACACTAGTCAAGTTGGTATAATAAAAACAAACAACCTTTCCATTGATAAAAAAGCGTCTCGAGGAGAACATCATCCTATTTTATGTCGCGGTACATTATTGTTTCATGTTTCCGATATTTTTTGCTCTCTCCAGAAACAAACAACTCATCAAACGGATTTCCGCATTACAAACCAAAACTAATGTCAAGGCCATACCATAATGTGCGTGGTTAATTATAGACGCAGTCACCGGCAGTGATAGTGGTTGCCTTTGTGCGAGACATTTCGCCCCAATTCATCGGACGATTGTGCGATTTGGTGCGTCTTTTCGCACGCTCATTGCACACTGCCTGCCACTTACACCAGTTGCCTGTACGGTGATTATGGGTTTTTGTTTTGCCTCCAGTCACTTAATATGTACCATAATGTGATAAATCTTCATCGCTTCGCCTCGTGCCAGTTGGGCATACGCTTGGGAGTATGAGATTAAGATTAAATCATTTACTGGAGTGTATGCAGGGTGCAGGGGTGGCCGTGGGGACGAGAGTGTTTGGTACAAATGTTGCCAGTTCATGCAAAGCGTTCGAGAATGATGAAAAGGATCCGGATATGGTATTAATGTTCAATTATGTGTGCGCTTTTGTGTGGTGGTGTGTGTTTGGGTTGGACATGCCGGAAGGGACGGGAAGACCACCAAACGCAGCATGATTGCTTTTACTTGAGTGCACAGACTCGAGTGGAGTGGTTTCGATGATGATGAAACATTTGTGGAGCAGTGTGTGGGCTTTTTTGGCTGCTTTGTTTTGCTTTCTTGGGCACATTTGGCTCAGCCAGGCTTACTTAATTTTATCTTTATTTGCCTGGATCCAAGTACATCCAGTTGAGTGTGACGAGAAGTTGACGTGTGCCGGTACAGACATACGATAAAGCCCAGCAATCGATCAACCTTGGGCATTGTTTATTGTGTCTGGCTTGACCATGAATTTGATCAATCATGTGCGTGGAAGCGAATCAAATGAGACCATTTCTCGGGTGACACATTTACGTGTATTTATTGCAATCGGTTTGAGTGATTTGGAAACATCAAATCCAAATCTATGAATATTACATGAACTAATAAAATGGTAGATATTTTTTAATAAACTGCAGTTGAAAACATATTTAATCTTTAGTGCTAAATATATCAGTCAGAAAGAAAAAGAATTTTATTCGTCATTTTAATGAAAGAACTTCAAAAAAACAAACACTTGGTACATGGTCAGATATTTATTTCATGCCTGCCAGAAGCCATCCATAAAACAGAACGTGGAAAGATGGATCATGAATAAATAACATCAACACGAGAAGCTCCCAACCCAGGTAGGCGAATGCTGACGAATAATAGTTGGACTTTGAGCGGACGGTTCAGTGCACAAAAGCATCTGGAACTGGAAGCTCTGGGTATCAACAAACGAAAGGCACATCGAAACGAACGCTCCAGCAACCGATTGTCTTTCCGTATTTATAAGAGCTTTTATTTTTAGCCCTTCACACAATCGGGTTTTTCTATGAGAAACATATGAAAGGTCAGCCCTTTCCGGGCCGTTCAGAATGTTAGAAAAATGGTGTGAGAGCAAAAGAGAGAACAGCGAGGAAGGATTATGTCTAATACGATTATAATGACATTGAAATGTATTTATTGATATAGATTTTTGGAAGGCTTCCCCGCATTACCCCGCTATAGGAAGGAACCATTCCTTAGCGGAAGCGGAAGCACGGCAACAACAACGCCAGCAGCTGCAAGGTTGGTGTGTTTGATCGTTTGCCCGTACACGTCGTCCCCGGTGTTTCAGCTTGTTTTATCGCTTCGGTGTGTGTGTGTGTTGTGGTTGTGTACGATTTCGTATTCATTCACCGTGCGATGGAATGGAGACGGTGGCCATCTGACTTCCATGGCTTCGCTCGGTTTAGCCAGAATGTCCGGGCGCTGGCGCTTGTGTCCGAATGTTCGAAATGGACGAAAAATAAATTCAAATCGAATTAGTTCCATGTGATCGGAAACGGACAGCATTTGGTTTCGGAGCTGAAATTATTATTTTTTATTCATCGCCATTTTTAATTTGATTGAATTCTTCTAGCGAGTGTAAGGGATGGAGTTTCGGAGCGGAAACCTCAAACCATTGTGTAATGGAATGGTGTGTGTTTTAAAATGTGTTTAAAATGAAAAACAAAATCGAAAAAAAAGTAGGCAAAAAGGGTATTAAAAATTATTAATATGTATCTAACTATTCGAATCCACAATTTTCCGCCCAAGGGTGAAAACGATAAGATCAGCGTCGAGTTCGACGGACTAACTTTGTTGTACTGTTTGAATCCCTCCTCCCTCCTGAAACTTGGGTTGCGCTTTCCATCAAGGATCCTTACCAACAAGGATCATGTTTGGGATCAAGTCAACAACAACGGTACGCCTTCATATGCCGCCTCTTCTAGGTCGACCGACCGAAAGAGCATGACACATGCACAGCATATCCGATATATCAGGAAAAAAGGACACAGCGCAACACAAGCAATGGTCATCCTAAAAAGAAGCAACATAAACAGTATTAAATAAATAAAATGTTGACCGTACAAGGTCGAACGTCATTCGTTAGGTTGGAGCATGTCATCATCATCGTCCACCACTAGGATATGTTATTTTTTGAAAACAAATACTGTAAAAAGAGGGAGCGTTTAAGTGTGGGGTAGTAGGGTGCAGTTGAACAGAAAAAGGTCAGTGTAGAAGAGCCCTTTGGGCTTTCTAACCTATGATAATGTCCCATTTCAATATTTTCTTCGGCGTATTTGTGAATTGAATTTCAGTTTGTACACAGACAAGTTCAGGTTACAATGTACATTTGTTTGTGCTAGAAAATGTACGATAGCGCGATTACAGGAGGTACAAGTGAAATAATGGTTCATTGTTTATAAATTTAATAAATGACTACAATTATATTAAAAAAAAGCTGTATTTCGTATAAGAAAGATGATTGAAATTATCTTCAACGTTCTTTCGAACCTAAACGTTTAGTGATTGCATACATTCTGGCGTTACAACAGGTTGTAAAAAAACGCATAAAACAACACACCTTTAGAAATTTGCTGCAGATATCACACAGGTGAATTAACATTTTTGGCTCACTGTTTAAAGCTAATCAATGGAAATTATCTCACTTCGTATAGCATTCGTATTACAAAAACCGTTGTTACGCAAATTGCATACTTTCAGGCATAAATGTACACAATGGCCTACTTTGAGTCTACTTTCCTACCAGCTTGCTTGTTTAGCATTAATGCTTTATGCTACATGCTGTAAATTAGCAACCAACATGAGAAGTGGCAGAAGTAATGAAAAGTGCAATCAAACAAAATGAAGAAAAAAAACAAGGAATTCAAAAGAGAGCTTTACAATCATGAACATGTTTTATGCTTCAGTTTACATCACCCAGTTCCGTCCGTTCGCACTGTAATGGGAGTGATGTTTTCCTGTCGTTTGGTCGTTGAGAAAAGGCGAAACGATCAATAACCAGCACATCGAACACAATGACACACACCAATGTGCAGCTAAATGTGTGTGTGTGTCTGTGCGTACCTCAACCGATTGCGTAGTCAATAGATCGTCGTTGTCAGAAAAATGGTCCCAACAAACAGCCAACTAAATTTTATAGTTTTCCTACGACGTTTTTTTTTCTTCTTTACAGCGCGGTACGGTTGAAAGACAGCAAGGGGCAGAGATACGGCACGGGAAAATGGTTAATGGTGCACGGTTGACTAAAAGCCAGGGGAATGGCACGTAGAAACTAATAAAATTGACTGTCTGGATGGTCCCGTTTCGATTCAAGCGTTGCAAAACTATCGCACCAGTTCCCGATTGATTTTCTTCTCTCTCTCGATGCTGAAGTACCATTTTCTTCACTCACACTCGGGCTAGATTAGCTAGGGAAAAGCAGAAAGGGAACGAGCGCCCAACCCAAGACAGACCATGTGTGTGTGTGTGTGTGTGTGTGGGCGGTAGAGAGAAGGGGAGGGAGAGCGGGGTGTAGGTTCTTTCATGCGAAACGGCACCAAGCCACGGTTTGGCTTGTGAGACCCATTTTCATCAGCGAACTGTGACGATAGTTTTTCCGCTTTGAATAGCATTGATTTGTTTTGCGCTTTTATCGCAATGCGCATTGTTCGTTGCTGTGCTGCAGCGTACGTCGTGCGTATTGTGGGTGGAATTGTGTTTTATTAAATGGTGAACGAGGCGGGAATCGGGCGTCAGTGTGAGATTGGTTTGCTGTGCTGTCATACTTAGTGCCAATATTGACAATGGATGAGGTTTGAAGGAAGAGAACGGGTATGCTGCATCTTGAGCTTTTTTTTTTTTCTCTTGCAGGTTCGATTACGTTCATGGCGTGTTTTAGAACTTTATTTGTTTATCACTTTTCAAGTTTTTAACCGCTTTTTTATTGCATTCCTCACACCTTTGTTTTTACCTCGGGTCTCTAGCCCCTTAAAGTATGCAACATTCAGTTCTTGTTAGACTAATTACAAGATACGCATCCGGTATTTTGTGTTAACATCCCAGCCCTTTATTTAAACATACCGCTCCTTGTTTACAGTGATTGCATACCTTTAGGCGTTTACTTTTCACATCAAGCTCTTTTAACTCTGTTACATATGGTTTTAATATGTTTCTCAATCAAAATTATGAACTTTAATTAGTCGCTACTACGTTCCTGTATAAAAAGCTAATTATAAGCAAAACACAGCAAAAAAGGAGTACAAAACATAAAAAGATAAGCTTTCCGTTCTAATAATGCAAAACGAAGCGTAGGGTGAAAAACATACAACGAATGAATGCTTCGAGAGTAAAACACACCAAAGCATAATCCACATTCTCCGACAGCATAGTGGCACGGTCAAGTGAATGCTATAGCTAGAAAAGTGGAACATTCATACGGAACATTAAACCACACCAACCGTCTGTACGTAAAACCCACCCATCCGTTCAGGGCGGGGGATGTGGAAAATAAGTTAGCAAGCGCAGCAGTGGCAAGAAAATGAACGGATGATGGAGGAAGGATTTTTTTGCGATGGAAAAAGCAACGGAAAGTATGAAAAGATGAACTGAATTTTTGTGTTTTTGTTCCATGCTTTTTTTTTTGTCTCTGCTCGTTCATACTTTTCACCATATTTTGCAGATATCCGTCATATAAGCGAAATAAAACAAAACAAAAAACTGAATGACAGAAAACGAAACAGATAAGATAGCACTGCACGCTATGAATGCAGAAAACAAAGAATGATCCATCCATTTCACGGATTAGTTTCTGTGTTTTTTTTTTGCTCAATTCATTTTTCATTTCGATGTGTTTAAGTGTGTGTGTGCCGTTGGTTTCATTGTCTTGTCGATTGTTGCATTCTCTTATATGCTGCGTGCTTCTTGGGATTTAATTGTTGGATAATTTCTCTATCTTTGTCGTTGCTTTCCCCTTGGCTTAGGCAGTCTGAATGTGCCCTTAAAAAAATTTGGCCATTGTTTCGCGTGAGAATGTTGTGTTTTTAGTTATTCCCTTTGGAAGTGGAAGGATAAACGGTTTTCTTTCAGACAATTTGTGCCCGATTGAGTGTCGATTTCCGCTTTGTTTGGTGTGTTTTATTGTTTGCTATTGTATTGTGAGTGACACAACCGAGGGGTTTTCTTTTCATTGTTATAATATTATTAAACGTCGAGCTCTTCTGGGAAATTGAACGATGAAGTTCTTGCTGTTTTTTGCACGTTTCAGTAAATGTAGTGGGAAAATGCTTGCATCAGTCAAGTGTCAAACATTTTGTTGTTTATTTGATTGACCTTAATTTGTGATTCGTGCTGGTTATTATGTTATTATTTTACTAAAGAAAAATAAAATCAACTAGAGTCGTTATCCTGTCGCCAACAATGGATGTATACCGTAAATTGTGCAAAAAAAAGGAATAGGAAAGGACGTAAATTCTAAACCAATTTTCCAACCCATTTAAAAGCCCGCGCCGACAATTTGGATGCACGCACGAGCCAAGCACGGGCTCGAAAATTATCGGATAAAAGCGATTAAAAATAAATTTATCTATAAAATATTGACTACAGCCTGCAGCAAGCACACGGCAAAAACAAAACCCTCACCCAATATCCTTTACTAGCGTAACAGAGCGGAAAGTTGAGTGGAGGAAGAGAGAAAAAAACGATCGCACTTAAAACAACTGCTCTGGCAGGAGTTTATTTTCATTTTCTTTTATCTGTTTTCAAATAGTTTCAATGTGGCTTCCTGCTTTGTTTGCTCCGCAAATACGGTTCGTGTGCTTTTCGGCCTGCCGCACGAAGAGACGGGGGAAACAGTGTTTTACCGGGTCCATCCCCGATTACCCTCGGCGTGTAAGCCAAGGGGTGGAAAATTCACTTCACAATCAAGTGGATGGGAAATTGGAATTGTTTTTCTACGATATTCTACCGCTTTATGTGTAGTGCGTTTTTCGTGGTTGCTTTTTATTTTTCGCTCTCGCATCTGTCCATTCTTCCCTCTCTTTGCCTTTTTTGGCAAATGCTTGGAAAGTGGAGCTGTTTGGACGATCCGTTCGTTTCAGGGCTGTTTGCTTTTATTGTTTAGTTTGTTTTGGGTTTGTCTCTCTTTTTTTTTAAATATTCCACTCCATCCCACGTGGTGGCATCACAATGCGGCGGTTATTATACGGCAGTGCTTTCATTATAATCGGTTAGCTTCAATATCTTGGCTGGATTGTTTGCCGTTTAGATTTTCATCTAATAGTTTCGCGTGACACGCTGCCAGGGGGATGGGACTCCCAGGAAAAGGTGGTTCCGTGGTTCAAGCTGGCAAGCGTTTCCGACCGTTCGGACGGGCCGTTTATAGTTCCACCACCAGCGTGACTATTATACTCATTTGTAACAATAAAATTTCTATTTTTCCGATCTTCGTAACCGATGTTTCTCTTGTTCCGATGAAACCATTCCCATCTCTCTCTCCATTAGGAAGAAAGGGAGGCAGGCCGATCATGCGGAGGGGAATTTATTTTCAATCTATCAGTCCACGTAGAATATGCGTTGGTGGAGTTTTTATTATTAGGAGGACAACAACAGAAAAAATACCTAACTCACGCAGGAAAACTTTTATGCATCAGTAAATGCACCGTATGTGCTGAACCAATCATATCGAAAGCTTTTCGTTACGTGTTGGTGGCTGATGCTAATGGATTCAGGCACAAATTCCACTTCGGCTGCGCTATGATAGCGAAAGTTTGATTTGATTGAACACATTTTCATTTGATGCTAAAAGGGTTATTAAACAAGATAGCAAACTATTAGAAAGGTATTTTTATTTGTAAAAGTTGCTCCATTATTGCGCACAGTGAAAAAGAATTACAAAATGGACGTAGATAGTGTTTTATAAATTGACAAATTCGTCATCTTTATTTTCATTAGAAGACGCCTATTACAACTGACCATAGTTCTCTACAAATTGATTTTATTAGAAAAGGAAGAAAAATGTCTGAATGTATTTAAAGGCTATTAAAAGGCATTTAACACATTATCATGAAATAAAAAATGTAGATTGCATACTTTCAGGCGCATTGACTTTATTCTATTAATCAATTTTAAATGTGAGCTTATTCTTATCCATGATGCTGATGCGCATTTCCATTGACGCATTACAATTCGTAAAACATCGGTCAAAACCAAATGGAGGGAAACATTTAAGACAAGTTTGAATAATAAGCAACCTAATTGGAATCGAAACCCCTTTATCCGTGCTGGACGTAATGGGATTTGCTATTTTTGTGCTATGGGTTGTTCGTTGGTCGTGCGTACGCTTGGTGGCGTACCTCTTGAAAATGTGTACCACATCAACGGGTAAGTGCGAACACGCGCCCGGCAAGCTTAGTGAAGCTGTCATTCGCATCGATATGATTCGAATCCGGGTTTTAGAGCTCAACCGGGATGAGCATTTCGTTGAGGACGACCGTGGAAATGATAAATACGCAGAAGGCTTGGCTTGATTGACAGATAAGCAAAGCCAAGTTGAAAACGAGAGAATTGGGGGATTTTTACGGATTTTATATTGCTCAATGGGCGAAAAATAGATTATTCACTGATCTCATTTGTTCCAGTGAAAAAGAGCTCCTAGTGTCACGATCACAAACCCATCATTGGTTGTGGTTATTTAGTGATTTGAATGTTTTGTTGAGTAAAAAATTGAAGAGAAAATCATCCAAATTTACGTTCACTTCTGTTATAGCCTGTCACTAACCTCTAAAGCAGCTCCAATACGTGCTGCATTTGCATTGCAGTTCAGTTTTGAAACCACCAAGGACCACACTTGGCTGACGTTTGCTGATGGGGAATTTGAGAATTCTCACAACAAGCATAGTTGCACTTGCATCTGTAGCCAACGCTGGTTTCCGTGCAAGCAAAATTTGCGATTGCACTTATTCAATTCTCACGAGGATCATTAAAAAGGGGGACGTGTTCGCATACATACCATCTTTCAGTGATGGTATGTGTGGTCCGGAATAAGCTAGAGTACGATTCAAAGAACCAGAATCATCGTACCTGCTGCACGAAACGGTGCTCGTCAAGTGGGGACCCGAGCTTGTCGTTGACATTCAGCAAGAAATTCAGTTATACGGTTGAAGCATGTCGACAAAATATAATCAGCAAACTGGCACTAGAGAAACAAATAGAGATCTGCTAGACATTCTTTAAATAACATTGGTTGATAGTTTTATTTTACCTTTTCAGTTACAAAAAGGGGGTTGGATTTCCTTTATTTAAAGTAAAACCTCTTCGAAGTATTGCAGAGAGCTTTCTCGCACAGACACTAGAAGTTTAAAAGATGATAAAAACGTTTGAATAGCAGTTTTGCGTTGGGATTTGCATACTTTTAGGCGTATAATGATACATGCGATCTTTTGCATTGAAATCTGTATGCAATTACAATGCAAAACTGCTTCAGTATCTTTTTGTACACCTATTTTTGTCCGAAACTTGATTTAGTGTTTAGATTACAGATTTGATGATTTTATTCCCATTAAATAAAATTATTTTAAACTACAGTCGTCATCATGAATGGCTGCCTGTAAATAATTGTATCAGCCTGCAATTGTTTACACCTGAATGGCCATCGCGTAAGCTCAGCTCGAATGAGGAAGCTTTGCCTGAAACGGTCGCTTTACTGACGCCCCGAAAGTAGGCAATCGCTGTTGTTTTGCAAAATGATCGTCTCAGCTCATTGTGGCGCATCATTCAAGCGTTGCCACGCGATGACGTCGGGTAGATGATGGTGCACGCGAATGTTCGCTTCACTACCCACTCGGATGAAGCAATCATGCCAGCGAAACTATCAAAAAGCTGGCGGAAGTAATTGCTTTTGAAAAAGGTGGATTAAGCGGAGCGACATTATGCACATTACGCGTTACCATTACATTAAGCGTCACGGTTGGCTTGTAGCCGGGTGAAGATGGCTTACGCCGATGGCGTATTCCCTTCCATCCGTGATGGGAAGGTAAAGGAAATGGGGTTTATGAAATCATCGCGAAATCTACCGTTTATCGAAACCGGACCAAGCGTAAAGTACGGTGGGTAATGTTTTCAGTGAAGGGTGAGAAATAGGTACGCTATTTTGTACGGTAAATATATCCTGCTTCACTTTCTGCTCCTTGCCGCTTACCCGTAGTTACGGGGGATATATTTTAACGGACTTACGGATAATAAACAACGAAATCATCATGAATCTGTTCGGTGGATCTTATACCCCCTATAGGCTTTTCATGTTATTGTACCGTTACCCAGCATGACTTCTGGATTGCCCTAGCATAATAATTACAATCCTGCAGAAATAACTGTTGAGCCGAGTGCTGAAAGAGAGCATCTGAGGGTATGTAGTGAATATATTTTTAAAGTTAATAATCCTACCTGATGCTTTCAACTTGCGAGGAAAAAAACGGCCATATTTACAGAAATTAATAATTGTAAAGAGCATTGCCTAACTTTAGGCGTTTTAATTCGTCAAGTCTTCATATAAAGTTCTCATAAGGCGATGATTCTTTGCAATTCTTTTGCATTTGTGTGAGAATCATTTCTATTCCTGTCAGTCTGTATATATGTACTGGCCCAACGGGTAACACTTGTACAAACGACACTCAATTATGCTTTGATGCATGAACTAGGAAAACAAGTATTGACAGCATAAAGGAATGCGCATTGCCCAAGGCTAGGAAAAATGTCTCCTGTGTCGCACATGTATATGCAACATTATGAATTGTGCACATTTCAATAATGGCTTCGTTCATAAACAAGGCAAAAATGGTCAATACCACCATTATCATGCGATGAAATCAAGCACCATGTTGGAAAAAAGACAACACCGAGTACGTGCATTGTTTGCTAATGTAAATACATTCGGTAGGGAACTCCATACCCAGTCCCGTGTTCTTTTCCCAGTGCAGTGCGACATCTGGGTCACACGTTCCGGATGGACGGTACGATGTATGCACCGATCGTGAGGATACGAGTAAAAATTTGTAATATTTTCAACCGGCTCCTTAAGGGAGGTTGGACAGCACCGAGAAGTGGGTTGATTGTTTTGATGTGTGTATGTGTTTGTGTGTGTTTTTCTGTGGCTCTCCTTACACATCTCATTGATATGGCCGATAGCTTCCGATGCTTTATCAGCGTAGCATTGTTGCGCATCAGGTACGGTGCGTTGCAGCGATACACCATTCTGATGGGGGGAAAATCCCACATACCTCCAACCAGCGTATCTTGATCTGATTCTAACATATCCCTGCAGCTGTCAGACGCTTCCCAGATCCGGTATCTCGTTGCCATTGCAATGTTTTCGCGCGTTCCATTGTCGTACCATACATTGTACAACGGAAATGACGCCCATGCATGCACGTTTCAAATGCAATCAGCAAAACAACGTTCCAACAGCCCTCCTCTATTACCTTTACCCTTCCGGAACAGGTGCACACCAGCTCGCACAGAACCTGGCAGGTGTTTTTCGTTGTGTTTTTGTTGCACCTCACCGTGACAGATATTTGTTGTGTGTATCGTGTATTCAAACCACATTCAGCGTACTTACACGCGCTATCTCCACCACATCGTACACATGTGTATCCTACCAAATGGATGTTAATACGACGTACGGGACACGCCCCAAACCTCTTGGAAGGCGATGCATTGTGTCGCAGATTGCAAATGAGATTCATTTTTAATGGACACAAACACACACACACCCTCGCACCGGCAACAGCACGGTGACAAGGGCTTTGACTCATTTGTACATTATTATGGTTTCGCGAAAAGTTCTCCCGTGGAGGATGGCAGAAACGGTACCCGACTTATGGTCTTAAGCTTCCGTGTCACTTACACAGTTTGTCTGCGGTGTTCGGTCGTTGGCAGGAAAGACTCTATCAAAACTACGCCCGTTCACAGACAAAAGGCGAAACAATTATCATATCAAGCACTTCCGGTTCCATTAGCGTCCTGGTTACGGTCACTATCTAGCGCCGGAATTCCGGAATAAATGTTCTTCTCGAGTCCGTCCGGGAGAAAGCGAGAAAGCAAGAGGGAAAACAGTGGTATTAGTGTGCTAGATGTATGTTTTTTTTTGGTTTCTGTTCTACAAAGAAGCACACTAAATTATTAGAACAATAATTTCTGTCGCAACCGTTTCGCTTTCGGTGGTCGTTTTTTGTCCCCAGTTTTGTGCAAGAATAGTGAAAAAGAAAATAATATTATACTTTCTTGCAATGGCCAGCAGCGTGTGCCGTGGACGATGTTGATGAAAAGAAATTAACATTTTCTTGTCTGAAAGTATAGTTTACCTAGCAGTGAGTGAATGTGGTTCGTAGTAGAAGCCTACAAGCGAACAAACCGAACTCCGCTAGCGGACTGTGACCACACTCTGGTAGTAAAAGTTTGCGGTAACTCTTCGTTGCCTCTACCTCCTTTTTTATCGGTGTCGATCGGTGTGGGAAGTCCAAGCATCTACCCCACACAATGCCACTGACTTTTCCACACGAACTATGTATTCTCACACACAAACAGCAGTGGGAAAAAAGCTAACTTTAGTTTCTTTTTGTTCCTTTTGT
>KI423426.1:17989-30415 GCA_000473375.1 Anopheles culicifacies
GGTGACAAGGGCTTTGACTCATTTGTACATTATTATGGTTTCGCGAAAAGTTCTCCCGTGGAGGATGGCAGAAACGGTACCCGGTACCCGACTTATGGTCTTAAGCTTCCGTGTCACTTACACAGTTTGTCTGCGGTGTTCGGTCGTTGGCAGGAAAGACTCTATCAAAACTACGCCCGTTCACAGACAAAAGGCGAAACAATTATCATATCAAGCACTTCCGGTTCCATTAGCGTCCTGGTTACGGTCACTATCTAGCGCCGGAATTCCGGAATAAATGTTCTTCTCGAGTCCGTCCGGGAGAAAGCGAGAAAGCAAGAGGGAAAACAGTGGTATTAGTGTGCTAGATGTATGTTTTTTTTTGGTTTCTGTTCTACAAAGAAGCACACTAAATTATTAGAACAATAATTTCTGTCGCAACCGTTTCGCTTTCGGTGGTCGTTTTTTGTCCCCAGTTTTGTGCAAGAATAGTGAAAAAGAAAATAACATTATACTTTCTTGCAATGGCTGTGGAGCGTGTGCCGTGGACGATGTTGATGAAAAGAAATTAACATTTTCTTGTCTGAAAGTATAGTTTACCTAGCAGTGAGTGAATGTGGTTCGTAGTAGAAGCCTACAAGCGAACAAACCGAACTCCGCTAGCGGACTGTGACCACACTCTGGTAGTAAAAGTTTGCGGTAACTCTTCGTTGCCTCTACCTCCTTTTTTATCGGTGTCGATCGGTGTGGGAAGTCCAAGCATCTACCCCACACAATGCCACTGACTTTTCCACACGAACTATGTATTCTCACACACAAACAGCAGTGGGAAAAAAGCTAACTTTAGTTTCTTTTTGTTCCTTTTGTATGTGTGTGTGTGTGTGCCAAAGATGAAGCAAAAGTCCATCCCTATCTAAGGGGTTGATACGGAAAGAAGCCCCTGAAGGGCGGCTTGCAGGGGAACGAGGTATGGCCAAAAAGTTTTGGTCTCTCCCCGTTTTCTTCGATGCCTTTGGTATGGTAATTTGATTCTGTGATAATTTTATATGAAATTGTGAAAGGAATATAAATTGTGTCTGCATCGCCTACCTTGGCTTGGCCGGTAGCCCTCGGACCGTGCTTCCGAAACTGGTCCGGGAAGGGTTTTTTTTTTGTTGGGCCAAAACCATGTTTTTGTCCGCCACCCGTGTAGAAAGCATTTGGGGAACAACAGTAAGGGCATCCCTTGCTTTTAAGTCGGCAGTAAAGCACAGGCGGGTGGGTAGGGATGGCTTTTGCAGCTTGGACTAAGTTTTCCCGGAGCTATCTCCGCTTGTAGTAGACCAATTTGCGGTCGGAGATCAAAGTGTTGTGCTGCGTCCATGATGTGTAAG
This sequence comes from Anopheles culicifacies, assembly GCA_000473375.1. Classification (NCBI taxonomy): domain Eukaryota; kingdom Metazoa; phylum Arthropoda; class Insecta; order Diptera; family Culicidae; genus Anopheles; species Anopheles culicifacies. The sequence continues at coordinate 19,342 of KI423426.1, forward strand.
CAGGTGCAGTTGGCAGACGGCACCGAAATGGCAAGGAGTGACCCGGTTCTTCAAACGGTACAGTAACACCCGACCACCAGCGAACCTTCGTCTCCCCCCACTTCAAATGTCAACCCATATTGACAATGGCAAACTGCAACTGCACCAACGTACGTACGCAACGTAACGCCGAGAAAGGTGGGGGCAGTGATGCGTGTTGCGCCAGCAACAAGGGGAACGAATTAATGCAGGAAAGCTTTTTGTTTCCTATTAAACAGTGTGCATCAGTTGCGAAGGGGTTTCGAGCGTACCCGTAACGACAGCGTACGATCAGATCTGTGCAAGATGAAAAACGGGACACAAAACTTTTGCCAAACGAGTTAGGTACTGGGAGTTTCGTGTTGTTAGCTCATGGAAGTGCATACATTGTGGTTCGTAATTTATATGGCACGATGAAGTTAAATTAGTACAGCTATCTAAATGGGTAGCGAACTTATCTTAGCAGTGGCATTTGTGCTACGGTGGTATAAGTTTTCTAATCAAGTTTTTAAGAAACATAAACTGCACACTTGTTTTGCTTAATAAACATTCCGATTTACTATTAGCCCAGGTTAACCGACGTCAGTTTCAGTGCTTAAGTGAGATAAAAGATATTAATTGAAGTTGTACTTGCTTTGCAGTAAATTGGTGTGCTGGATGGGGTTGATTCTGAAGGTCGATGAAATGTGAAGTTTGCTCCATTTTCATGCTTCTGTTGATCCATTAGAGGTTCCAGTTTCCACATTAAAAACGCCTGGAGTTATGCAACTAGAATTACAATTTCGCCGTCGTATCGTAAGAGTATCTTTAAGAGGTATGGATTGACATTGAGAAAAAAGATTTTACAAAAGCTCTGATGTTTTTTTTCGATGGAGGTTTGAGGCGCCGGTCTTCGAACGGACAGGACCGAGGTTCGATTTCCATTCGGGCCGTTCCCTTGTACGTAGGGCTGACTATCCTGTTGTGGGTATATTCAAGTCACGGAAGTCAGAAATGGCAGGCCAAGACCTCTCGAGGTTGTAGAGCCAGAGAAGAAGAAGAAGAAAGCTTTCCAAATGTTTCTCTTCATTCAGGTCGAAAATGTCGTAATAGACACATAAAAGTATGCAATAAGCATTTCAAATGTTTTTTTTTTAATTGGAGCTTCCCCTCTTTTTATAAACGAATAAACTAATTCGATAAAACGATCAAATAAGCCGTCCATCGAAAGATCAATCGTTTGAAATACTAAAATTAGTTCAGCTCCCAAAAGGGTCGCTACAATAAGCTCCCTATCGTATGTTGCCATGCATGTTGGTGGCGCAAAAATCGTCCCCAGAAGCGCCAGATATGCTACCTGCTAGTCAACCGGTACAGTAGCCGATTTGTCGCTAAAATATTAAATTAATACTAATCACATCGTAAACGGCTTATGATGGTATTTCGCTCTATTCAATTTGTGAATTTTCAGCATTCTCACCGTCGTCTAGTGTCAGCGGTCACACGTAGACACGAGTACAGGTTGTTAATTTTATGCATCCACTATGATGCGGCACCACTTGGGATATTGTGTTTGTTGAAGTTAATCCACCGTTGGGCGGATGGGTCGGTGGGTTTATGTTACTTTTTTTTTTGGTTTCAACAAGGGATTTTGCTACCAAATGAGGTTTATTTTGAGGGTGATTATTATAGTGCGCGGGATGCAGACTACAGTTGGGTCCCATCCAACGGAACCAGTTCCTGGGTAAGTTACCTAAAGCAAATGTGTTGTGCCTTATTAATAAAGCCTTTATGTTGTCGTGGATGCCGTGGACACTCAATGAAATTGACCATCGCACATTGACAGGAGATGCATGTTTTTGTTGCCACGGTGTAGATGCTCATTTGCGATGGGGGTTTTCCACGAGATGCGGTTAATACTGATGCCATCGAGAGAATGTTATTATCGAGCCATCGCGTTACCCCTGGCAGCACAATATTGTGTAAAATAATTTTCCAAAATGCCCTCCGGGTGAGGAAATCTAATTGGTGGCTTTTTGAGCAGCATGTCATCAGTGGCACCGCCACGATCGCTATCATTACGTGTGCTCCGAGCGGGCGGATTGTCCAACAACCGTCAACCGATGTTGCCACGGGTTACGATGCATGGTGGGAATTTTAATCAACAAATTTCACCGCACTTTTGATTGCTAATCAAATAAACGTGCCACCGGTGGCGGTAAAGATAGCCTTCGGCGTTGGTGTCGATGATGCGGGTCAACCTGTTTGTGAGCGGTACCCGCCCTTATGAGGAGGGAAAGGTACCCAGGGTGAAGGGGTGATAAAATTGATGCAACGGTGCGATATGCATCTCAACGCATGCTAAACATTTACACACACGCACACACCCATGAACACGTGCACCGTACCGTTTGTATGTTGTTTGAATGCTGATTTTTGAAGCGTTTCCCTCCATTTCCCTCTATTTCGTCCTCTTACCCTTAGGGCATGAAGCGAATTGATAATAATGATCTGATAGATGCGATGCAGAGGATGGGAAGCCATCGAGCCCAGATAGGTTTGAAATTTGATTATGCATTTGGCTTCTGTGGTGCTGTGAAGGATTTGCTGGGAAAAGAATACCGTCGCGGTTTGTGAAGGGCGAGTATGTGGGCTAAATTATTAATCCGAAATGTGATTTGATGCAAGCGTGAATTGTGCAATCTTTCGAGGGTGTCGGTTCGTGGAAACATAATGTTTTGATTGAGTGTTCAAATATTCATTTCCCCTTGAACCTATTAGCAGGGACGCTGTAGGATTATAATCGTTTATTTAAGATAAACCAAGTGCGTAATGGATTTTGGTTAACATGTATATGGTAAATTTTGTCAAGGATTTGCCTTAGATATAGAAAAGGCGCTCGGTGGTAAAGAACCAAGCTTCACGAATCTTAAAATACCTTCAAACAAAATGCGGATGAATACATTGCTTCATTCAAACTCACATTAATCGTAATAGGGATGAATATGTGCCACCTGTTGCGCTCTGGGATGGAATGTTACTGAAGCTGCTGAAGATGCATAATAAATTTTATCTCTTTACTGGCTCTTCGATATTAACCATCCAGCATCTAAAGAGCGCTTCAGAAATGCTCCATCCCCTTACAAAACCATTTTGGGCATTCTCGACTCAGATCTGGCCTCGATGGAGACGCCTGGTGCTTTACGAAAAGTTTCGCCATTGCAAAGCGTACGATAAGTCGGGTGAAATATTATTATCCTAATTAATTCATCCATAAAGCGGTGAACATTCCGGAACGATTGAACTGTTTGGAGCAAAAGGTATTAAGAGAAAATAGAGAACGAATCGACGACGGGTGGAAAATCGATTTGAATACGACTACTGTCTTTGATGATTCGGATCATGTGGCTAATTCAATTGAATCGTTCGAGATTGGGTATTGGGATAAGCATCAAAAGCTTCGGACGAACGTGATCGATGTGGTTTTGAGATATATTTTTAACGTTGGAGTATTTTTAGCATTGCTCATTGTACAAATGTTTTATTTAAATTAAATTTTGCCCAATCTCGTATAACTCCACGTCGTGTCTTTCGTGTCAAACAGTTCAGGCTGCGAAAAACATCAAACAACAAACAGTTCAGTTTGTTTGAAGTTCAAACATAATGTCTTGCATGCGTTGAGCTTACAGACCGACCATTAGGGCGAACCAGGACCTAGTGCTAGCTGGAAGTGCTAACACGAGTGTGGCGTTAGCCGAATTGATAAAATAATCACGTTGTACCGTCTGCCGCTTGCCGAATGGCAGTTAGGTAAGGTTCGGAACCAGACGGTCACGATTTTTACATCAGCTTCTATTGGCTGCTGGAACCAATATCGGGCGAAGTTTTCTTCATCCATGTGACCTTGAATGTCTAGTCAATAGAGTGTGTTTTTGTTTTCGCACGCTCAAAAGGCAAGGCATCTCACAAGTTTGTGCAAACTTGAATCAATTCCATCCACGAGCAGTTCATTCGTTGTTCTAATGATTTGAAGTGATAGTTGAAAATTGATTTCTAGCCAATGCTGGGTGTGGCAAAGGCAAACATTTCGTGGGTTCATGGTTCAAGTCAATTTGGCGATAAGGAGTGGCTTCGCGTGAACATTTTGTCTTAAAGAGGATGGTTTAGTATAGAAATCTTGAGTCGTTTGATGACGGGTTGGGTCGTCCGGTGTCATTCGCCTGTCATGACTAGCCTTTTTGAGCCTTTCGATTCTGATTCATCTTATGGCAGGAGGATCATCTCAAAGAATAGCTCTTAGAGCTCGTCACTAAGTCAGCTCCTTCCAACCAAACCAGGCCAGAAATCCATCTCTGCTCTTTGGCCAGAGTTTATGTCTCAGTTTGAGAGGAGAAGATTCCCCAGACTATTATTAATGTAATTTGACCTTTGAGGCAAGAAAGATAAACTTTAGGAAGACTTCAAAAGAGCTATCTACCATTTGTGCATCAACCCTGTGTTTGTAAGTATTTGCCAGATGACCTCAAGCGTATGGATGACATTTAGTTTGGATACGTTGCTACCTAGCTTTGGGATCTATCTTCCTCATCCAACGTTGATGGTGTGATATGTAGATTAATGGCTCACTCCTCACTAAGTGAATCATCAATACAGCTTCGTCTTAATGGCAAGATTTGCATACAATGATCCTACGTTGAGCAAACCATAATAAAGCGCTCCTAGCTTGTCAGGGGTAATTATAAATTACAACATTCTATTATTCATCAATTTGCAATCGATCGCAAATGTCAACGTGTCTCAAGCCCTTGGGCACATCTCTTTCACTTAGGCACAGCATTTCAAATACGAGATCTAACGCAAATCACAGTGATTAATTGAAGGATTTTGTAAATGGTACTATTCTATGTAAATGGCTAAGATTTAAGGTTCGTAATTAATTTACAATCAGTGTTGAACCGGCTGACGGCTGGTCTGTATGAGGTGCGTTGAAAGAGCTAAGGTTTAATGTAAAACAAACCACTCAAAGATTGCTAACGGATTTAGTAGCTGTAATATTTAATAAACTCAGTATCAAGCCGTTACCAGAAAGACCCTGCCTGTACACTCAATATAATCTAACTATATAAAGGTATTAGCGTACCAGTACTCGTGTGCACATTTAGGTTAGACATTCGTTAGAGAACGTGTAAAGCATTTGTAGCATAACGAATCAATTAAACGGCTGCTACTGCTGCTGCTGCTGCAAGCATCGATTGAAATAACAGGCAAGCTTACCGTACAAAGCTTGCTGTCGGTTGCAATTGTATACCGAACGTCTACGATTCGGGTGCAAAGGTGTGATCCCAGAATACTAACCATTCTCATCGTGGAAGCTCTGAAACACCATTTAGACATGGAGTTCATCGTATACTACTGCGGAAAGGCTGACAACCTAGAGGTTTTTTTTTTTAATCTTCCGCTGCTCGTGTATGTACACGTGTCTATGACGGGGTGTTTTTTTTTTCGGTCGACCTACCCATCAGGATGCACTTTTGCACTTTCTGGTTAGTCCGCTGACTCGACGGGAAACCAATCGTCGAATCGATGGGATTTTCTGCTGCATTTGTCCAGTGCTGCAGTATCGATCCCGTATCCTTAGGTCTTGGTTCTGTGGTGGATTTTTTTTTCAATTTTCCAAATCTGGACAACCATGCTTCGGTGCGGTTGGTGCTCGCATCCCTGTTGCAATGAAAAGCGAAACTTATAACGAGCGATTATCGTTGCCTTTCGATGTTCATCGCATATCCCTCGTTCGTTGTTCGCTTTGTGGACAGGATCACGATCAAATCGAAACGAAACACAGTTAGAAAGGAGATTGGTAGAAAAAAGGATCATACCAAAAAAAATCTCACCAACAGAATGGTGAACCGTAAGAAAAAAAGGAACTCGTTCGGCGTTTTTCAATACTGATGATGGGATTTTTTTTTCTACCAATGGAAAATTTCATTTCGTGTTTGGCTTTGAGGTAAAACGAAGGGCTTATGATTATAGCCCATTACAAAACCGCACGATTCACAGCACTTACACAGACCGGTGTGCTCTGGAAGTGGTGCAGACATCGATAGCAGTACGTCTGTGTTTGTAGCTTTTCAATTTCCAGCCATTAAACCGATATCCGGAGGCAATTGTATGAAGCCATTCAGATTACGATTTCATAAGTGATTGGTCAGAGGTACGAACAGGGTATTAGCAACGTGAAAGATGTTGTTACATTCCTTGTTTGCTGTTTGACGAATCATTCAGGATAGATAGGGAACATTTTTTCTCATTATTCAATAAACTACTAGGCGCCTCCATTTTGGAGAAACGATTTTTATAATTTTTTTTCTGTTTTTTTTGCAGAAAGCTGAAATGAGTTCACAGTTTTAAGAGAAAATATTAAGGACAAGGATTGAAATATCTCATATGACAACTTGGAGTAGTCAATATGTATGTATATTTCAAAATAGTCGTAAAGTACTAGGCGTCCCCATTGTTTGAAAACTGCTGCTCTGATGAGTGCTGTTTATATGGTGAATTTCATTACTCGGTACTTTGAAAAGAAATTATAATGATTTTAAAAAAATTATTAAAGCTCAGAAAGGCATAAGATGACAAGTATGGAATGCATTTTCAGTTTATTGTCTATATCTTGTGCATAGAATACAGTTTTCGCCTTAACGTGCTTTAAAACCATGCCGCCCTAGTTATATAAAATAAAGACACTATTATCATCGTCTTGTGGCCATTGTAGTAACTGCTCGAGCTCATCATCAGCATAGTACTGTGGTCATCGTCAACTGAAACGGAAAGGCAGAATTTTATAAACTCATCCAACTTGCTAAGAACATCCGTTCGGACTGCAGTGAATACTGTTTGCTTCCGTTCCTTGCTCTTTGGAGCGTTTTTTACATTTTGACTGCTGCACACATTTAAACAAAATCATCCCCGGTAAGGAAAGGACGGAAGCAACATTGCAAAGAAGAATGGAAATGCCAAATTACATTTCGTTTAGTCTCCGGAGCTTAACGGAAGTGCAAAAGGGGCCTACAACGTTGACCATCGTTTCCGAATTACCTGCTGCCGGAAATAAAAACAAAGACACTCGACCAAACAGTACTACTGTCCGGGTGTTCTCCGGAAGATTCCCGTGCTTTTCGTTGCAGGAACGATTTGCAGTGGCAATGCCATTTTCGCCAGCCACAACGCAGTAAAGGGCAACCGATTGGGCCGTATTCCGAAGGGGGTTGGAGTAACGGGTTTCCTGAGTTGCCTGAACTGGTTATGTTTTAATTACGGTTCAGTGGTCGGTTCGGTTTGATTCCGTACAGTTGGTGCTGGTTTTGGGTGGTCCAATGGGTTGAATTAATTTCCGGCACGAGCAAGTGGTTGGCCACGGTGCGGAGGAAGGATGTGAATGTCACTCGGTTTTTTTGCTGTTTTTGTTTCATTTTTATCTGTTACCTGTTGTTGGAGCTTTGGAGGACAATTTAATTTCCTCCCGTTGGTGAGGGGCCTTTTTTTGTTTTCCCTTATTGTTTTATTCGGGATGAACTTTACAGAAGCATTTACCATTCGGTGGCCAGTTCGTTCGTTTACCATTATTGTTCACCTGATTCATTGCACGGGTCGAAAGAGTCATTTGTTCCGATGCTAATGAGGTTGTTGTTTTATTGGAACTTAATCAGACAACGGAGAAATTTATTGAATTCAGTGGCTTTTGCGCCCATGGACGGTTCATTAACCATTCAAACCATCGATGCAGCTCCTGGAGCATGATAAATGGTTGAAGCGTTTTAACCATTTAGGGCCATTGATGGGTTAACGTTAATTTTGCTACAAGCATACAAATGTGAGCGATCTAGTAGAAACATCCCGTCCCCGAAAAAGGTGACAACAGTTGCCACCAGTGAACAGTGCACAGTGCGCCACTGGCAGTATGGGGAGGGTTTTATCATCTGCATCTGACACGTTTTCATAACCGTCTTCTTTATTGAAGAGTCGGTTTTTAGTGCGAAGGATGACATCACCTCCCAAAACGTCAGACACGTCAACCGCGTTAAGTAACGTCGGATGGGTTGTAGAAATCTGATGCTAAACCAGCACCACATTTCCACCGTAAACATTTACCCAACGCTGTGGCATACCCGGTGTGTCTGAGTGTCTCTATTTATTGTTAGTCGCACTGGAAAAACACGCCAGTTTCATCTCAATTATGACCTTCAGCAATATCAAGCTAGGTTCGGTTGGGTGGGGTGTCTTAAGCTACTTTAAAGTGCTTTTGACGCCAACCAGCGGTGACTTATTTGCTGGCGTACGATCTTCTGCGTTGTAGCCGGCGATGCCTTTGTGACAGTGTGCACATGGTGCACAAAGCTAATGGTCGGTACCGGTACCGTTGCACGACGCAACGTGTAATGTTGCAACGTTTCATTAGCTTCGTTCGTTTACGAGAAGAACCGTAATCAGGCGGCAAACGAGCTATCGGTCACGTTTGGTTTGAGGTTGAGGATGCAGTTTACGGCGCTATTTGGCAATGCATTCTACTGGATGAGTGTGGGTAATGCAAGATTTAAACACAAATGTTGTGCGTTACGTGCAACTGGTTTTGACCTTACTCAAGGATCTGATAACGAAAGGACGGTTTGAAAGTGGGAAAAGCTAGCTGAAGAGTGATTTTATGAGTTGGGATGTAAAAATTTAATTACCGTTTTGAAATTTATTTGTTTAAATCAGATTTAAGACATTAGCTTAATTTGGATACTGTTTCGCTTGAGATTAGTAGTTGCGTCATTTTCAGCAAACAATTAAAATTTTCTATAAAACTTAAAGTAATTATATGTCTGTGATAAAAACCCATCTACAGTTCGTGCTAGCTCAGACACTATCCCTTTTTTTCCATGAAACATTTCTACGAAAGGAAACTAATTATAAATTTGAGCGTATCTTCACTCTAAAGCATGGAATGATATGTCAAAATCATACTCTTCATGCCTCGAATGCATAGCTCTGGTAGTCTCTTTTTTTAGAGTTTTTAGAGTGTTGAGCAAAAAGGAGTTCTTCCGTGTTTCATCCTGGTAATATTCTTGCAACTGACAGCTACTTTATCCTTTTTTCTTACCGTTTGGCTAGTAAAACTGCTTCAGGATCTGTAAATGAAGGAGCATATGCGTATTCGGTAGTTAACTTCTGTAAAAAACGTAGCATATGGAATGGGTTTAACGCATGAAATGTTTTGATAATTCTTCTAACAATTTAGTTCTGAAGAACTAAGTGGGAGATAGCTGTATGCTAGGATTTTATTTAAGCCAAACAGCAAAAAAAGAGAAAACTATGGAGAGAGTCTTTCTAAAATGGGCAAAGTAATATAAAATGTATTTTTACATAACGTTTACTGTGCGATTGACGTGTTCATTCATCATTTGGCAGGATATTACTACATGAAGGTTATAGAGAAACTTCTTTGAAGTGAAACTTTATAAAAGTTATGGATTTCTCTTGGTTTGGAAATTTAAAATATGTAATTAATAAATAGAACTAATGTTGGAACTCGCAACCTTTCAAAAAAAGCTTACATTTTTTTAAATTTTAAGTACAGTCTTTGAATTAAATAAACACAAACCACAGTCACTATCACACATCAAACGATGATTTTTTTTTCTTGTTTCTTGTTCTTGTTTGATGTTTGGTGTAGTTTCTTCCGATTGCTATTTATGTCTTGAAAAGTGCATATTTTTATTTTGCCTTCTTCACCAGTACTTCGTTATCACGCTCGCACAGAAAAGAGTGAAGCTGTGTACAACTATCCAACGCGCGAGCAAGATTCTTTTTTCGCTTTCAACGTTCGTCGCTCAAAGACGCAAAAGACGTGACAGTGCACGACACTGTGTGAGAGTGTATAAAAAACGACGCGGCATTATAATAACGAGTATTCCAATAAAAGTCATTTATCACTTTCTGCATGCAGCGACAGCAGACAATAAGCTGCGGGGAGGGTAAAAAATACAGCCCAGAAGAATATAAAACCATGCATTCCACGACACAGCGGCACGTCCTGCGTCCGGTGCCGATGGTTCACGGAGACTGTCCCAGCCCACGCCTCCACGGTGTGCCGGCGAAGGCCCTGTGCCGGCTTGTGTCAGGCTTAGGAGTAATCTTTCTTCCAGCTTAACTGCAGCAGTCGGGCTGAAAACCTCTAAGTATTAATATTCCCGGTGAGCAGCATTTCCAGCTTCTGCCGGGCTGGAGCACGTAAATGGCACAACAGCTAGCACCGGGCGGTGGGGTTCCCTGTATCGGGCAAAAGGGAAAGACATTCGTTCGACTCTTTCGCTTTTGGGTGGAGACCGTTGGACCGTACGGTGGCTGTCACGGGGTATTGCAAAACGAGCGATAATGTGTCCCTGTCAGGAACGAAACGAGGGCCTCTTATCGTGAGCCCCTTCCTATGAGGGGCTGAATCCATCATGGTGCTTTTCCAATTTGAATGTAATGAAATATTACAGTGTCCGGTGTTAAAGATAATGGATTAGCCAGTAAGATGGTAAGACGCGTAATGATTAGCGGACCAGTCGCTGGAGATGAAATAAAACTGTGTGAAAGATGAATACTTCTGAGATGATGTAGTATTTGAATTTAGAACGAAAGTTGCGCCTAAATGTAGTCTACATGCAATTCATTGCAAAATTTTCTCACGCAATAAAATTTAAAAAAAATGTATTCAACTATTTTAAACGTAACAAGATGGTTAATTGAAGAACGAGTTGAACTGTAAAAGAATAAATCTTTACATTAAAATAAAAAAAACTATTAGTGGCATGTTTCAACTGATCGAGCAGGATGGATTCATCGTAAAATTAGAAATCGGCTACAAAATTACAACCCCAGTAAGTAACCTAAGCACAAGAGGGAATCTACTTTCCTTCCTCCCATTGAATACAGATCAAACGCTCGCCATCGGCGGGGTAGAGTGAAATTCAATTACTTCCACGAAGAGTCCGCTTTTTCTTGAGTTTGGGTTTAGCTCGTTTTTTTTTCGTCTAAAGCAAAGGTTTTCCGC
>KI423427.1:0-17459 GCA_000473375.1 Anopheles culicifacies
CCACTTATTTACGCCGCTTCAGGCAATAGGTTGTCGATTGCTGTCGATTGTATGGTTCGTGAAATTGTTTCGCATGTTTGCCGAACCAAAGGTGAAAAGCAAATGGTGGAAATGGTACAGCCTTTACAGACGATTTGCGCATTCCTCTGCGTTGATGCAGTTCAATGTCGGGGTGACAAAAAATCGGCTCCCAATGAATGTGCTCGCTTTCGGCTGAACCACCAAAATGGTACGGTGTTGCTTTTATTTCTTTGCTTCTTTAATTCGCAGAACCACAAACATCTGCCAATGATGAGTACATTGTTTTCTGGGATGCTACGGGTATGCTGTCATTGGTAATTCAAAGTGTGATGGTATTTTTATGACACATTGTTTTTTTGTTTTCGTACACAATTTCTCTTATATTTTCCGTAACTTTATTTTTTCCCTTAAGAGTATACACATCCTTTTTAAAACACGTACACAGTTTCTGATCAAACGCGTGTAGCCCGTAACAATTTATTGCAAATTGATATTCACAAAAAATATGAAAATAAACCAATTGATTTCAAACTGATAGGAATTGTTCTTTACACCGTTTATTAGTACGTGGCAAGAGTGTTTTGTGTGAACAAATTGGTTTGGTTTTATATGAGTAAGGTTCTGTATCGTTAGTATTGTTTTCTTTTAGTTCATGACAAATGATATCGGCGACTACTTCATTTTTATCAATTAGTTCTCTATGCTGATGCTGTCTCTGTTTTCATGTAGCAACATTCATGTGCAAAAATTTTGACTTATTTGGTTTGGGTTCTTCAAAACTTGTGTAATTTAAATGAAAAGAAATTTAGTTATAATAATAACACATTCTAAAATCATATGGTGATGAATTTCAGATAACTATTTGACAAAATATTGAAAAGTAAGGGAACGTGGGGCATTTTGCAATGCACTACTTAAAGAAAAAACTATGTTACGAATATTTCATGAAATTCGTAGGTGAAAATTGTATTAATTCATTTGTTTGGTTTTTAAATGTTCATGTTAGTTACTTGGTAATCAGTTAATACCATTTATGGTAAAACAATTATGAAATTATCATTTCTCTTTTTCTGAAATGTTTAATACGGAAAATAATTCGACTGTTAACCACTTTTCATTGCATTTTAGTTAAATTTTAGATTTATTAGCAAAATATCCTGAGTCTTCTTCAAGATTGATGTATAAAAAATATCAATTTTAGATGGATTTGTATCTGGTTGAGGCAAAATGAAGCACTATTGGAGTAAAATGCACCACTGCAAAACCAGGAAAACAAAGCACCACAAGTAAAAAAAAGTCTACAAACTGATGCATCGATGAAAAGTTGTTTGATTGGAATAGGAATAAATGGGCATGAATTGCGTTTTTATCAGCTCTGATTTAAAGTAACGAAACTTTATTTTCATGTAGGAAAAATGACCAGTTTTGCACTGTTTGTTCCTTGACGGAGTTGGAAGTAAAATGACAACAATACGTGTATAAGCCGGTAAAGTTATTGTATTGTTTTTACTTCGCGTATCTTTATTAATGTTGTGCAATAAAACTCACAAAACTGGCCATATTGCAAACCACTCTTTTGAGGAGATTACTACTTTTTCCTGATAAAAAAATGTTAGTAGGAAATTAGAAAGCCTCGGAGTGGTTCGGTGGCCGAGGAGATTGAGGCGCCGGTCTTCAAACGGGCGCAGGACCGAGGTTCGAATCCCATTCGGACCGTTCCCCCGTACGCAGGACTGACTATCCTGTCACGGGTACATTCAAGTCACGGAAGCCAGAAATGGCAGGCCAAGAACTCTCGAGGTTTTTAGAGCCAGAGAAGAAGAAGAAGAAAGCCTCAAAAGTGGACGTTACTCCAAGTTATGTTATGTTTTTATTCTGTAATATGAACCCTTCACCACATTAGCATACTACTATTCTAGAGTTTCCTTACATTTACATTGTGCCACAGAAAGGCATGGTTTAGAAGTAAAATTTATAAAACTTGGAGGACGAATATGACACAAATTTTCAATTACTTCAAATTGCATTTTCAATTATTAAAAGAAATCTCTAGAAGCAATTGACCATACAAGGTTTAGTACGCGGCATATTAACGATTAAGTTGGCACTAAACATTTTTTCCAAATTGTTTGAATTTCAAATTCAACATTATCTGCAACTTTGTGGAAACAGTAGTTCATAATAAATCTTCATAAAATAAGAATCAAATTTATAATGCCATTGTTGCAATTGCACATGGTTTTATATATTGTACTTTTTGCGTAACTTAATCTAACTAATTACATTACTGACGCTAGGTAACTACAACACCTTTTACAAATTTGTTAGTAGCTGCGTAAATTTAATTCATTTACGTACAGCTCATTGGAAAATCTTTGTCAAAGGGAGAAAATCAATGTAGAAAGCGCAGGTTATACCAGCTAATCTACCCGCCGGCGTACGTTTCATGCACGGTCATTCACGCGTATGCATCAAATTATTCTACCACTAATCATTTGACATTCACGTTCATCACCTTCCAATAGAATATTCAGCAAAACCGTTCGAAAATGGATGCCTTACACTACCGGAAGCCCACACAACTAATCTCCGACAGATTCCATTCCGTGCCGTCACCATTTCTACTAGATTCTCTGTTTACCAAACAATAATTATCGCTCTTGGTACATCTGACGCGTTGCGTCCCAATGTACACTGGTGGACACACCCGTTAGGTGCCGCTCGCAACCAAACGCGTATAAATAGAAACACCTTCGCTTCCTGGCGTCACCCAACCATACCTCCCTTGCGTAAACCCACACGCGGAACTAATGGGACGGTGCGGGAAACTCAAACGTGGCTCATAACTTCTTGATGAATCTTGGAGTTTTATTGCCGTCAGGGATCTGCAAATGCTTAGCACAGATTCGGTGGAAAAAACAAAAATTGCATCAGATAAACCATAGCTCTAGCTCTGGGTAGCAGCCAATGGACAGGAAATGCGTGATGTACACAGTCCAACGAGCAAGGAACATCGAAGCAAAACACTAGTGACCGGATGCCTTTATGTAAGATTCGGCTTTTTTTATTTCTTGCTCCTACCATCAAACGTACACCACTCAAACTTTATTAATTAAGGAAGCGTACAGAGGCGTATGGACAAACAAACGCCAGCACCAGCTGCAGACTTCCGTCTTTGCGTGAGGACAGAACGAGTTGAATCGAAAGTGACCAACGCCCATCGGCCAGGTACACCGTCTCAGCCACAGAAGGAGGGAAACACCATCGATGGTAATATTTCATCAAGTGATCAAAACCTGCGTCGTCCGGTTGCCTCTAACCATCAGCCGCCGAACTTTTCTCTGACTGACCCATTGAGCGCGATTTCAGAAATTATCGTCGAATGCAATTAATTAAAGTTTGCCTGCACCACCATACCCGGGGCTCATTTTCTTTGCCCGGCCGCGAAAGTTTCGCATTGATCCGGTCAATATCCGGCAATCGGCTATCCCGCTGGTAGAAGGATGCGGCACACACACGCACACCCCATTTGCACCAGTTCTGCAAAATCCCGTGCAGCGAGTGCGACGAGCAGGAAGAGCTAAAATTAAACCCCATCCTTGGTGAAACAACACTCTGGACGGTTTCCCTTCTAGCCGTTTGCTTCACCACTCCACGGACCGACACAGCAGTGAAAGCCAATTTCTTATGAAGCAATGGCAAGAGCAAATGCGTTTTTGCCCCGTTTTGCGTCAAAGTCCATCATCTTCCATGTGGACCGGTACGCATAACGACCGCCGTTACTGTGGCACTCTCGGGCGAGCAAGAGCATGCCGTACCCGTGCGTAACATCTGTTCCTGTCTGTGGAACCTGTGCCATAGTGACTTTTTGGGGGGAAGTCTTACAGCTACACCGCACGATGTACCTTGATACCTGCGAACCGAGGCGATCTGTTCATCTCTCTGGGCACCAATAAAACCCGGGACGAATGAAGCGAACTATATCCTACAAACACCCATCCAGACATTTGCGGCCAGATAGGATGCGGAGGGCATGTGTCTTTATTGCTGTTTCCTCATTGGAAAGGGCATCGGAGTAGATGCCCATAGCCAACGAGCAGCAGTACGATCGCTCTTTCCCGATCGACTCCAGACGGTAAAGTTCAGCGATTGCCTGCCATGGAAACGTTGCTTCATTACACGTCCGCTCGTACCCCGACCGAAGTCTGTACAGTTCCATGGCTGAATGAAGTGCTGCACGGTTGTTACTTTAATTGCCCCTGGGCCACAACTGTACGGCTCTGGTGCAGCAGCGCACGAGCTCAAGTAGGAAAAATTACCCCACAAACAGGAAAAGCGGACAAACTTCTGCACTGCAATCATGTTTTTTTTTCGTTTTTGGAGAGTCGTACGGACTCTCGTGCCTTGCTGTACGAATGCAAAACCATTTACAGATGCAAACCGTAACCGAAAAGGAACCAAATGCCGAAAGACTCCGCGCTGCACCATATGGTCTGTGTGTGTCTTTTATTTTTTAAGCCACCATTTTCGGGATGCACCCGTGCAGCTGTGGGCACGTGCAGCATTCATCATATCTACACCACCAACCCTGGAGTGTCAATGGTTATGCGAAGAAAAATAGCAAGACACGAAAATGGTTCAACTGTCCTGTACGTGTGCACGGTTCGGGTTTGAAGCAATGAGTGCAGATGGAAATGGATGGTAGCGAGTGAAGAAGATTGATTTACTTTTGTGGCCAACGGAGGCAAAACTGTGCATCTTGCCCGGTACAGCATCCTCACAGACGCGTTGGTTCAACCCAAACGTTCCAGAAGCTGTAGGAAGAAAAATTGAAAACAACATCCAATTCATCCTTGTACCTGGATGCTCACTTTGGGGCCCAGCAGTTTCGAATATTGTCATTGCAACAGACATGAGCTACGGGACACTGCGGGATTCGGACGTAACCCAACTGCAATACAACGCAACTGCTAATTAATTCGTGTGTTATCATCGTCATCATCAGCATCATCCTCAGTGTTTCCTCCCGTGAAGCAGTCTTCGACAAGTCAATGCACGACGCACTGCAGAAAGAAGTACCCATTTCTACGCCGAAATGGAATGTCGCTTCCAAGCTTCTGCCATCATTAGTTGGTCATTAATTTTCCCGGCAAACCTTTCCTAACATGCAACTGTACTAATCGAAACGAGTTAGGAAATGTTAGGAAGAACCATGAAGATAGCGTACCATACTACCAGCCGGACCATTGGGATACGGGATCGAATGCGGAACCTCACCCGGAAAACGGGGTTGGGCTTTTCCGGCTGTTCGGTGTGCGAATGCCAACATCTGTTCACCACTATCCATTTGTCGGAAGTCGGCAAGAAGTATAAAAATAAAGGCTTCGTCTCGTTACTTCTTACTGCCGTTCGTACCCGAGGGCTGGATTATAGTTTAGGCTAAGGAACACAATCTCTAAATGAGTTCCAGGTATTTATTTTTGTTTACCCAGGAACGTATGCCAATGGGTCAATTATCTTGCTATCGTTTTAACTGTCGATGTTTGTGAGTTAAGTAATTTGCAGCATCGAATGCTGAACACTGCCGACAGGAGGGTTGTTATGATTGTATTTTTACATCTGAAGACTATCAAAAAGATCAAACAAAAATTTAATTCTAATATTTATCTATCGTGCTGTATTTACCAAGGACGTTATATTTTTATTTCTTAGGTTAAATAACCAAAAATAATTGAAGTTGCTACGCTACTTTATAACTTACATGTTGTAATAAACAAAATATTTAAAATATAATTAACAGATGTTGTAATAAATCGATATAATGTTGATTTAAATTGGTAATACAATGAAAAAGTTTATAAAGTTTCAAAACTTACTGAAATAGTATCAAATATAAGACAATATTATGGTTAGGAATGTTTTAGATAGTCTAATTGAAAAATTGAAAAATTTAAGAAATTATTAAATTTTTCGAAATTTATTTTGGACCCTGATGAGTTGCCTGCATGCCAGATTACACTAGACGCAGGAAAACTTCTTGAAAGGATGTACTTGGAAGCTTTTTGATCTTTCCACTTTTACCCTGTAGGATATGAAATTTGTTTCTAGATTTTTAAAACAACATAATTCAAAAATTACCTCTATTACTATAATAAGTGTCAACCGAGCATGCCTGGGATAAGACAAAATCCAAAATAGCAATAATAAGTGGAACCAAAACGTATACTTAACTTAACATTTTAATTGAAATTGTATCGTTATTTAATAATAATAATTGATTTTTTCTACAAACAAATTCACGTGATTGAAAGCCATTTCATCTCCCTTTAATAACCATTGATTATATTGCTTAAAAAATAATGTGATGTTGCCAGTGGCTTTGGTGCAGTAAGAGATTGCAGTAAATTAAATAGGCAGAAGTAGTTTAATCTATTTTTTTCATTCCCTCAACTATTCAACCAATGAAAACTCTTAAATACTGCGTTAAAATGTCGTCTGATTAAAATGCTGTGGACGGTTACATGTTGAATAGCAATTTGTCATTATAATAAGAATAATCGGATGGATTATTCTTCTTCTGTGGCTTTACAACCTCGAGAGATCTTGGCCTGTCATTTCTGGCTTGCGTTACTTGAATTGTACCCGTAACAGGGGAACGATCCGAATGGGATTCGATCTTCGGTCCAACCCGTTTGAAGACCGTTAAATATCCTCGGCCATCGAGCAACTCCACGCTATCAGCGGGCTTTCGAAATTCAATGAAACAATATAAAAATTATGTCATTTGTATGAATATTGCCTTATTGATATTGATTTTCTGATGTATGAAATAAGTCAATCAATTGTTAATTTCGATACAATAAATTTGATTTTTTTTGTTTCAAACTGCCAATTAAAAATAATTTCTGAACAATTAAATGGTTCATATTACAAGATTCGTCCAAAACTATCTACCGATCGTAATGATTTTACTGAAAACAATTTTAAATCCTCATTTACATTTTTTCAAACCCTTCCAATGGCAAGTATTTCCGTATTTCGTTTCACTACACTTATAATGCACAAAATTCCCAGAATAGCTAAGAAACAGAAAGTTGCAAACAAAAAGTAAGCAGCTACATATCTAAAAATAATTATCACAAGTAAAACGAACAACACCTTCTTAACACGCTGTGATGAAAACATGGTCCCAAAAACACAAACAACATTCTATCGTGAATAGCCGCGTGATTGCATTCCTTATGGTGACGAAATCTCTGACAGAAGAAAGCATTACTTCACTGCATAAGATCGACCCAGTGATCAAAAGAAAGCTAAAAAATACACTGATAAGCCAATCAAAGCATAATCATACTCAGCAATATCAAAGAGCGAGAGATGCGTAATTGCTTTCCGAACCAAATCAAATCTTTGCCCGCTCCCGGTTTGGTATGATTCGCAAAAGAAATTTACGTCGTTGGGATTCCTTTCCTAAATCCACTTCCTAGTGTCATCACCGTCATCTCACTGCCAATCGCATGGGTGTGTTCTTTCTCGAACGTAAACTGCATGATTCCACTCCACATCTCACTGCCACTTCCCGATTTCCCATTCAATTCAATCTGTTCCTATCGTACCGTACCCTTTACGCTCTCTGGCAGGCTCATCGCGGTTAAAATTTCACGAACGTACCGTGTATGGAACGAACCACATCGTGACACTTTATAAATTTAGCGCAACCGTCCGCATTCGCGTTCACCAGTAACGATCGACGGTAGAGAAGAAACGGGAAAGCAAACGCACAACATAAAGTACCACGCACGCATACACACAGTGTCACGTGCGTGCCCACCGGGAAGGCGAAAGGGCGGATCTAAACCAACGACCAGGGCTCTGCCTGCCAGCTGCGTGTTTAATGCGATCTCAGCTTAATGTGCGCACGCTGGTGTAAGAAGCACTTTTTCCTCAAAAGGACACACGGGCGAAGATGGGCTAGGGAAACAACACTGAGCAGTACAGGCGTTATTTATAAAACGCTCGAAAGGAAGAAGCTGACAAGATCTTGTTCTTCATGCGCTCCGGTTTACTTTGCGGTGCGCTGGCTATGCGTTGTGTTGCGCGACATTTCTATCCCCTTGGGGGACGCGCACGGATGGCAGGCGTTGAATACCACCCGAAAAAACGCGATCTACACTTCATGGCGTTCTCGTTTAGCCAGGTGACTGAACCTCGTTGCTGTTACCTTTCGCGTCCTAAAATGTAGCACTTTGTTGCTTACTGCTCTTTGACCCAATTCAAACTGCTTACGGAACAATAAACGACACAAAACTTGCACTTTCATAAAAAAGCATAACGATCAGATTAAAAAGCTACTAACAGGCAAAAGGTTGAATATTCATAACGTACACTATTAAACTCGTTTACGGGGCCACCTCATACATACACGACAATGCAAAGCTTCGAAAGCAAAAGAGAATCTCCCGATCATCTCACTACACGGCTCAGTTTACGGGAATGGGTATAACATACGTCACCCCAATGCAGCCACACATACCGACCGGAAAGATGCATTCGAGCGTGTTGCTTTTCTTATTCAAATTTTTTGAATGCCATTCAGTCGCCGCTTCCGAATCACAGCATCACAACAACATCCACGAAAGAGACTTACTGGCTTTTTGTCGTTACTGTCGATCACAAACTTAACACATTTTACTCTTATTTTCCTTGCTAGCTTGCACACCACACAGAATATTCGATTCGTACGTTTGTTTTTCTTTCTTTCGTAATATAAATGATGTTTTCGTATAACCAACACACGGGACGATGGCCTTTGTGGCGGCTAAAGGCACGAGCGTGGCCCGCGATCTCGTGTTGTGCGTGTTGACAACACCGCGAACGATCGAAGACTGAAGCTCAACGGAGAAGTAACACGATGACAACTCTCGCTACGCTATGGTGCAAGATCACGCATCCTCTCAGCTGCTCCCAAACACGATCGGTGACAAATTTTGAACAAAACACAGCAGCTGAAGCATCGAACAACGTTACCGTTTGATCATTAACCTCATGATCAGGAAACTGACTTCATACCTAGGCTTCTAAGACATTTTTGGATTTATAAAATGATTTTGTAAAATAATTTACTAGTAAAATTCTACGCAGTGTAAAATTATTTTTTAATGAAATATATTAAATTCCTTATCCAAACCCTTTAGTGCAAATACCAATTAAGCAATGCTTTTCCTTTCTATCTCTTGACAGTAGCCGCATTAGCAAAACAAGGATAAAATAATTTTTAAAGGCCAATATTTGTGTATTGATGTATGATTTTTGTGGTTCATTTTTATTATTTTCTCATTTTTCATATTTTCTTAATTCCTTCAATTGTCGCTCTTTCTTCTAGGCGTTTTTCTTTAATTTTTTTTCTTTAGATTGTAAATATCCGATTAAGCAATCGGAATAATCTCAAAAGTGAAAAATACTGAAAAAAATATATATGCAAAGTTTATTTAAGGATATCTTTGTTTTTTCTGTTTTTTTTTTTTTGCTGTTGTGTGACTTATGTGTTTCTTCAATTTCGATAATCCACCCATTTCTTGTTTAAATCTTTAATTTTCACCATTCAGTTTACGTGAGTTGTATTAAAAATTATAAAACGTATTCACAACAACTTAGTCCATCTGTGAAAACAATTATTTAAGCAAAAAAAACAGTAGGAGAAGGAAATCTTTCCAACTTATGTAGCTATGAGATGTCAACACTTGTTTGCAATTCCATGAAACATTTAGAATTATTTGTGTAGCTTTTATAACTAATTTATAAGAATAATTTGTTATTTGATAATTCTTTGCATGGTTTCACTAAGTTTCAGTCAAGTGTCTGGAACTTCAACTATATGCTTGGTTTGAAAAAAAAACAAACAATTTCCTACCGCTAAGAAACAAACTTTGTCATGTAAGGTAGTGTCTGCTTTCTTTAACACAATGTGTCCATTCGCTAGCTTGTTTCCAAGCACAAGACAGTTTTTTCCTTTCAAATTATGTACACTCGTCGACTACATAATTAGTTCATCAAATTTGACAAAATGAAAATTATTGTATTTTATTTTTTATTTTACATAATATTGCTTCAATAATGTCTGTAAACAGAAGTAAAGTATTTTTTTAAATAAACTTTTTTAGAATATTGAAGTTTATGAGCAGTGAAAATGTTTAAAAATTTAGGCGTAGTTAAGTTATTGCGTGTTTATCTTATATTATTTCCAAACATTTATCCCCAATTTAAAAAAGTACCTTAGCATCACAAACTTCTACAGCAACCCTCACCTTTATAGCACAAACGCATTGCACGAAAGCGCTCATCAAAAACAGCTGAACGGTTCTCACTTATACACCAAACCATAAACCCAATTGTTAGTCATGCGCACTGCCCAACTAAACTGTGAGTGTACGCGTCGTTCGCGAACCGACCTCCAGAGGCTGCTCGGTGATGCTGCTAAACTTCATCCTTCGCCCCAACTAGCTGTACACCAGACGGTCATGCGCACCCACACACCAACAACATGCGCTCGTGTGCCGTAAACGTCAACCCTTGAGGAGCCTGCAAACAACACGGCTATCGACCGACGAACGTAACATTTAGCCCATTCAGTCGGAGTTAGGACACGAGACAGTGCTGAGTGAAACGCGTTCGATGTGCGCTATATCCGCGTGTGGTGTGATTTTCTGCTCCATTCCGCACCCAGACACCTCGTGGCTCGTGCAGTGCATTGCGTGACGTTCGCCACCATCAAACGTCAGCGGTGCCGTTGGACATACCTCCAACCCCGTTCCCCGTCGGCGTCCCACACGGCAAGTGCACACACAGCACGAACGACGGCAGCGCGCTAATCATCTGCAAACAATGTGCCACGATTTAGCGAAACGGTGAATGGAATCAATGGAATTAATCGCGCGTGTATCGTCGTACTCATTTGTGTGGTAAACAAGGGCGCAACCCCGCTCACGGTGCAAGGCTGGGCGCCTCCATCGGTTCGAGCCGTTCACATATAATGTGTTTTGCATCTCGTCATCCGTCATCGATTATGCTCACCATGAATGGATTCGCGTCCTTCAATCGTGGTGACTGGCAGTGATTTGATATGTGTTTGCTCCGGTTCCGGCCAGCACGAAGCTCGCGCCGTGAAGGAATTATGTCAAATTATTGTCGTATTTTGCATCGTGCATACGGTGTCGCGGTTATGTTCGGAATGATGCAAAAGGAATAGAAATGGTGCGACATTCAGCAGCGTGAATGTTTGTGTGAGTGTTTGTGACTGGTGCCTGGAAGAACATCGTTCCATGCAGCGACCGTTTGGCATTGAACTGCACTTCAATCCTGCCGCTGGTGAAGTGTAAATGTGTGTATATGCATGGATGTCCGTATGTGTGCACCCGTGAGAGTGCATCCGTGCGGTTGTTTAGCTGGTTCGTTAGCCAGCCATCGTTGTGGGCCAGTGTGCGATGGGTACATGTGCGAGGTGGATTATTCATCGCCAGCAAGCCCAAGGCTGTGGGTAGTGAGTCGTTTTGCTGTCGACGGTTTTGCTGTAGGTTTTCATCCGCATCCGGTGGGATTACGCCAGTTATCCGAACCCATCGCTGGTGGGAAACTGCTTCAAAGTACGGGGGCACAGGAATAATACAAAAAAGAGGATCATATCACCGGGTTGAGTGCCGTCTAGAAGTAAGGAGGGCGTGTGCATTGTGATGAGTGATGGCATTTTCCGTTCATCATTCTTCCGATCAATGGAAGTTAGTCGCGTTCGCTTGAAGTTTGGTGGAGGTGGGTTGTGAGTGTAGCGAAAAGCAGCTAGTAGAAGAAATGTGAAATTACGTGACAGTTTTATGAAAGTTTGGTGAGCAGTGAAGAGAAATGAAAAATAAAATTATGGATGGAATATAAAAGTTTCCAAAGGAATAGAGGAAATATAAATTAAATGAGATGTTTTCCATTACTAATGCAACGTTGGTATCTCAAATAAAAATGGTGTTAAAGCTTTAAACGAAATTGTTCAAGAAAGTGAATGCCACAGTGAATTGAAGCGTGTTTCGGTCCCATCGTAAAGCAAAATCAATAACCGAATTGTGCTGCAAGAAACGACAAAGAAAAAAAGTACAGCAGATATATTAAATTAAAAAGGGAATCGGAAATCACATTTGAAGCTTTTACACAGTTTTATCCCCTGCCAAACGTTTGGGTAAGCAGTTAGCAAGCAGTAGTTCGACTAGCCAACCAGCTGCCACCCGAACCGTGTAATGCGATTGCGATAGTGTACCGCCCAAAATACCGGTGAAAAGAAATGCAGTGTTGAAAAAATAATATGTGATGTATGAGCTTGCACAGCAATGTGGCAGCTGAAGCAGCACCGGCAGCCGATACGATCCGAATAAAAGTACGACCATGCTGCCAGCAACGGTGATGATTGCGGTGGTTGTTTTCGCCGTTTCGCTGGTGGCTCCCATTAATTCCGCAGGATCTGGCAACAGTGGCAGCAGCAGTAGTAATACAGGTGGCAGTGGTAGTAGTGCAGGTGCCAGCAGCAACATGGACGAGAACGAAACGCTCAAGAAGTCGACCAGCTCGCGTATTGTGCACACAAAGTATGGTTCCGTTTCCGGCACGATCGAACACCTGGACGGGCGCCATCTGGATCCGGTCGAGGCGTTCCGCGGCGTACCGTACGCTTCGCCCCCGGTGGGCAATCTGCGGTTCATGCCCCCGGTGACTGGGGCACTTTGGTCTGGTGTGAAAAAAGCGGACAGGTTAGCATAACAGTTCATGGGGGTGATAAAAATAGCATCCCTGCATGAGCTCTTTCAATCCGGATGGCTTATTGTGGTGGAATTTTTCCCCAAAAAACAAAAAACAAAAAAAGGAAATGTTTTCAGCTGACTTGCTTTCGTTTATTAATGTTAACATCAACTTCCCGAACGTTTTTTTATTCTCTCTCGTGGTTGTGACTGATTTTTCTAGATTCAGCCCCGTCTGCCCGCAACGGTTACCCGACATCTACAACGAAACGGCCGCCCTGGAGCGAATGCCACGCGGTCGGCTGGAATATCTGCGACGCCTCTTGCCATACCTGCGCAATCAATCAGAGGACTGCCTGTATCTCAACATCTACGTTCCCACGCAAGGTACGCGCCATGCGCTGGATGAGCAAACACTCCAACTGGCACCGTGTGCGGATGGATGTTGAAAGCATTCAACAAACAACCAACAAAAAAGAGACCCAATACCCTCATAAACATAAAGCATCCCACCATGTCTGTGTTTTTCCTTCTTTGCAAAATGTGCTTGTTTTTGGCTGTCATTGCAAGTGTCATTAGAGAGGTTTTCCATCCAAAGACAAAGAGAGCACAAACAAACGCCCGGGACGATCAAGACCGAAACAAACAAAACACAAAGAGGGAAGCGTGTAAAAAGTGGAGCTAGGGGTGAAAAAAACAAACCCACCAGCGTAAAGCGCACGAGATTTTATGAGATTTAGAATATCCTTTCCGAAGGACATACGCGGGAAACCAATGGAACGGGGGAAGAAAAAAGGAAGCAAGATTACGCTTGCAACTTTTGTGGCTGTGTTGAGATGAGAAAATAAAATTGGCCCCTTCCCTGTTGTCTGTTGTCGCGAACGCGTCAAGCGGTGGGCGAAGGATGTGAGATTATATTTTAATATCCAACACGCACCAGTAGTAGCATCACCAGCAACAAAAAAAATCATCTACCCGCTAAGTATCGATTTTGCGACATCAAAATGAAATAAAAACAGGATCCTTTTTCTCGACCCAGTGCCGACTCGAGTCGGCTGCAGGATCGTAACTTCCTTCTGTTTTTTTTTCCTTCGGGCGTCGGTTGAAGTAGCGTTTTCCTATCATCACCACGCCCCAAGAAAGTGTAACGGGCAAGACAATAACAGTGAGAAGAAGGAAGAAAAAACAACACACCCGAACCGGACAAAGTCCCAAGTGGGATTTTAGTTGTGAGGGTATTTTTCCCCCGGCGTCCGTTTTGGGGAATCCTTCATTGTCTCGGTTGAACCATCGCAAAGCAGGGAATGCCCTTGAGCTGGAAGCATTTACTGGTGCCCCATTTTAGTAGCTTTCGTAAGTGAAGGATTAGCAAACAGCGCGAAGGCTTCGCTGCAAAATCTACGCCCTCACCACAAAATCCACCCGGACGGATTGACCGTTTTCATGCTTCAGGGGAAACCAGCGTTAGCGAAGGATGCGTATCATGGTGACATGAAGACCGGAGCGAACACAGTTTGGAATAAAGCCGAAGAATGAAAAAAAAAACACATACACAAAATCCTTCACACAAAGTTCCGAATGAATAAAATAAAATCCCTTTTTGATAGCGGCACCTCCGGTGGTCGTTGCGTACTTCGATGGTCGTCCGCAAAGGCCGATCCGTTCGGTTAGTTCATGTGCCGTTTCATGTGCCTTTTTATGGCCGGCCGTCCTTCGTCTTAGTTCGATGAAATCATAATCTAGTGCAGGTCCGTCCGACCCCACGGCTTGTGCCATCGATGTCGGAGGCCAGCCAACAACACCCTGCAACAACGACAAGAAAAATGGACGAACGGACGGATAGGCCACCATATTTTATTTCCACGACGTCCAGCACGGCGTACCGAGGTTCCGATGGAAATAAAGGTAGCCTGTCTCCCGTTTGGCCACATTCTTCAATCGCCATTAAAATGCCGGTGATTCTTAATCAACTCACGAATTCCAGTCCGCAGCACCTTCGCACACAAGGAATGAAGTGAGCACATGGTAAAGAAGTATACCCAAAAAAAAAGAGCTAACGAAACCGGTCAGCCATGAACCCACTTTTCATCTAATGAAGAACATTTTCCGGGCATCTGAAAATGAAGGTTTTTTTTTTCTTATATTTCGGTGTGTCTGTGTACGACCGCATTTCCAAACGGGTTTGACCTTTGGTCGGTTCTTCAGGTAACTGAAAGAAACCGTTCGATGCTTTTGATCTTATCTACCGCTGGCCTTTGAATTTCGTTGAAAACGTAATTTAAAGCAGTTCCGATTCCGGTACTTTGTTTGATTTTTGGGGATGGTAGGTTCTGTTGCTGCACCCAAACCGAAATGATGCTTCGGGCGTGGCGTGCGCTTTGCGCGTTTTCCCATACATTGGCTTTAAATCAAACAAAACCCGTAAAAATTAATCAGCTAGAACGTAGCGCCAATCAAACGCCCGTGCTTATTTGAGCGATTTTCGAATCAGGAAAAGAAGAAATATTGTTTTTGTATTGGAATGAGTATAGCCACAACATGCACCATTATGGTAATGACTGAAATAAATATATCTGCGATGATCAAAGATAGATCAAACAAGTTCTACTATAAATAGAGTCTCTATTGATCCTTATCAACGGAACGGATTGATTGTCAAGAACGGATTGATAACCGAAATTGGCAAGATGAAAATTTAAATTTTGTTACATAGAATCATAGTTCTGGTTGTACTTGAGAATGCTTTTCAACCTATTCTTTTTTAGAATTGCAATTGAGTTTAGCAGGAGATTTGGTTTTGAGTAGACTCTTGGGCATTGAAATAATTCTTATCGAACGACTGGAGGATATGTCATTTGACCAAATACAACCACCAAAATAAAGTTGTTTTGCAACATATATGAAACAACGTCATATACAATCATTCGTGTGTTGCATTCGGAGTTTGAGGTAAATATATTGGACCATGCTTGGCTTTATATTTACACCTCATCGGATGTTGGTTAACAGTCCTATCAGGAAAATCGGGTGGAATGAAATGAACAGAGCAGGATGATAGAAGTGTTTCATATAGGTAAAGTACTCCGTACTCAAAAGGTAAAGAGCTGTGAAGCTTAAATAAGATATTTTCATTGACGAAAACAAACTCTTCGCTTCATCTTCCTTGATAATGACCAATTCGATCATAAAGGGTTTCTAATGAATTACGCGAGTCCTTAATGCTACATATTTGGAAAGTCAGTACTCCCTAAGGAAGAATGGTCCGAATGGGAAGGAAAATAAGCCCGAAATAATTCTGAACGAGAGTGGGAAGCTTAGAACATTATTCTATTGCCTAAATAGTCTTTCATATGATATTAGCTGATCTCAATGAGCGTGATTGATAAGAATGATCGTTTTTTTTTAAACCTGCTAAGCAAGAACTACTCGCATTGATTCCTTAGCGGGTGTCTTTAGTACTGCTAAAATTTCTGATCGAGCCGCAACGACAAAATAAGAAGATGTGGTCAGTTGTGTCAATCGTTTATTTTTTTAAAATTTTCCCGATATACTGGTTATCGATATTGAGTTATACGAATCGCGAGTTTATGAGATGGGTGGAGAAGTTTATCTATCTGCTTAAAATCATACGGAGGATTTTGCAAACTTTTCCAACTTATTCTCACAAATAACGTTGTACTTGAGAGAAAGTCATTAAAACTGGCGGTTTAAAAATTTGTCATGCTTTCCCTTCTGCCCTAATCGATCAGAAGCGATCTATCGAATACAGAACGTTGATCGTTGATCGTTGTGTAGTCCACTAATATAATTCAGCATTCAGCAACATTAGATGCCCACTAGTCTCACATCTGTTTATTTATCCTTTGTGTGGGAGCGGCTTGGTAGCTGAAGAGAAAGCGGACCCGGTCTTCGAATGGGCAGAACCCATGTCTTAATAGTACAACAACGTGAACACTAACTAGGAAGCCATAGGTCCATGGAACTCGAAAACAAGCGCCACATTAAAAATCTTTAAAAAAATGTTCAAATTGTAACCATTAAATTAAATGGACTTACTGAACCCACGGGTCAGTTTCGTATCCAACTCTTATCCATCAAACCCGCAATATCCACGAGCTGGATAATTAGAATTGTCTCGCACCCAACTCTGGGTCGATTCGTGAAATTAATCGTTTAATCCATATCTACTCCAAGATTGACCTATCCAGTGAAAAACAGATATTTTAATAAGGAAACAGGTTGTAAAATTATCTGCATATTTTTTAAATAAGCTCTAAGGTCCTTTGTTTAGACACACTTTGTTTTTTTTTCAGAAAATTTAGGATATTTGAAATAAAAAAAAAACAAATTTGAAACTAAAAAAAAGTTTCCTTTATTATTAGGGGCATCAATTATGTAACGCTAAAATTGCGATTTTTAGATCCCCTCCCCCCTCCCAGTGTAACAAAACGTAACGTTTGGTTAACCTCCACCGCTACAAATTACGTAACGTATAACCGACTGACTCCCCCATACAGTGCCTAACAGGTCAATAAGACCACTTTTTTTTAAGAATTACTGAAAAAGTTGAATAGATGGATTAAAATGATATTGTACGAAGTTGAAGATAATAAAAAAAACATCTTCACAATTTTTTTCATGTTTTAACGATAACTTTTACATAGTTTT
>KI423428.1:3616-16787 GCA_000473375.1 Anopheles culicifacies
TTTTGGAGGTTATTTTTGGATCATACTTCCTAGTGGGCATCGTTAGAGTAAATGAATTCTTTTGGGTGGAATTCAATCATAACGAATATCAGTGGGAAGTTTTATGTTTGTAACACGTGTTTTATCTAGGATATTACGCTCTTTAATTCAGTGAATAATTTCATAACAAAGAAAAGAACATTAGAGTACAGAATTTTTGTCTCAGAGAGTATTATCACTTATTCACGCTTCCTGAAACAAACATAAAATAAGAGAAATCTGTATTTATCCACCTCGAGACTGCTTTAAACAACCTCTACACTGAAAAGGACATTTTAAATTAATTGTTTCTCTCTGGCCTGCCAATCTTGCTGCATGAAGCAATTGTGCCACCAACGAAGAACGAGATTGTGCATTAAAATTGAAATGAAAAACATAAGCATCAAATCATGGCAATGGAAGGGCGTACTGCTGTCAAGCCTGGCGAAAAACAAGCCCACAAGCAGAGAATCCTTTTGAATTTTGAAATTTAGTTGCAACAGGGCAGAGTCCTAACGGAGTCCACCGTCCTCTTTTCTTACGGTGACATAAAAAGAAAGCCTCGAAAAGCGGCTGCATGTGCAGTGCATAGTACGTGAATATGGTTCTTTTTACTGTGGACAGCTCGTTGAATGATTTATGGTTGATTTACATAAACAAATAGCAACTCCGTACGGCAAAGCTAGGACGACGCACACACACACAACTAGGCAGAACAGTTCCAGAACTTTCTGTGCAGTTTTGCGAGAAAATTAGACCAATATTTTTTTCCCTTTTTTTTAGAAAAGCATTTATTTTTCAGCACCAAGTTCCAGTTGCAGTTGGAAACGCCATAAAAGTGCACTTTTGCTCTTCATCAACAAGCGTACGTTTTATTGCTCGAACTCCCACTAGGTGACTAGGAGTGTCGCTAGTGCTTCATTAGATTCAAGTTACTCGAAGCTAGTGAGCTGACTCTAAAATGACTTTTCACCCGGCATCCATGATGAGCGTTTGGTCCCTACGGTGTGTTCAAATATAATGGTTTGTTTGTGTGCCGTTTTATTAATTAAAAGCTCCTGCTCTCGAGTGACATCCGGTACAATTGTGTGATGTTGGCCTTAACGTCATACGGAAGATGTGGGGAAACTGTGGGGTTGGAAAAGAAATAATTAAATAAATGGAAACCACACGGAAGACTTATGATTTATTACATGATGCTCCAAGACTTAAGGGCGGTTTCTTTAAATTTCCTCTAACTCATAATGATACATCCCAGACTTGTGCTACTGTAAGTGTAACATTAAATGATCATTTAGGAGTTTTTTTGTGTGTCAGCTAGCATTAAACCGATAATTGCGTAGTTTATATGGTAAACCTAGAGCGGAGGATTGGTTGAGGTTTTTTAGACACCGTGAACTGAAGATATTCACTTCGAACATCTTGACTATTGAGTTTGGAAGACTTTGTGTCCTACTAATATTTGAATCGTGTACAATATGTATAAATCTCCAAATTATATCTCTTTATTTACTTCTCATTTCTGGATATGCATGTAATCTATTATCAAACTCTGCAAATCGAATTCCGCAATGGCCTCGTCGTGCAGGGTGGTAATGTGTTCCACTGGATATCCAAGCTTGGGTACACGGACTACCCCTCTAGCGTTCTGGGCGGTACTCTCGACTCTAAGACTTGGAAAATAACCAAAGCGAATGAAAAACACTTAGTCGCGTCCGAGAGTCCGACTAAGAATTAAACTCGCCAGGCTTCGATGAGCTGATCATGTGATGCGAATGACACCGGACGACCCAGCCCGTCAAGTTCCTTTTAAGCTGTTCGCATGGCTCAACCTGAGGTAGGGTTATGGCGCTGATGTTTCCGCAATAAAAGGTTGGTATAAGGGATTGACTGACATCGGTTTAGAACCGGATAAGTAAGTAAGCAAGGATATTTATAATTTAAAATTTCATAATGACCACTCGGCAATATGCCACTCTTGTTTGCCTTACTTCACTGATCACATCCACCATTTGCTGAGGCTTTTAGCCATTTGTTTCAATTTGTCCTAATTAATTCTCATCAATTATTTGCCCGCTAATGGTACAACCTTTTGCGACGAGCCTTAAAAATCAAATCACTAACGTTAGACCTAATGCTTGGACGTTTTGCATTCTTTCCAGACATTTATCTTTCACAATCACCGCCATTGATTTACCTTTCCTTTCCCAGGCGCACTCTTGATCCTTCAAACCGGCCGTGCGACCGATTTGTATAATTTGTTTCTCAAGTGCCTCCACAAAAGCCGAATTCTTAGTCGTCGTTTAATCTCTTTAAGATCATTCGGTGCCTTCAGCAAGGTCACAGGTATGCTAACCGCAGTCAGCGAGCAAATACCCAAATAAAAAAAAAACCTAATCTTGAGTAAAATTAATTTACTACCATCGTTCAGCCACCACAGATTACCCACCGGGAAATGGGCCGCCATTCTTTGTTGCTTTGCCTTGTTTTGCTGTCCCATTTTATTTTTGAGGCTTTGTTTATCAGGCTCCACTCCACCATAAAGGACGACAGATTCCGTCAGAGTGCGAGATGCAAAAAAAAAAAATGGCAGCCACTTCAAAAAACCCCAAGGGTCATTAAGTGACGGCAAAAGGTGACAATAATTTCCGGCCTGTGTGTCCCTTAGCTGACGGTTGAAATTAGTTTTGCATTAAAGGCCTCTCGTAAGGTGTGGCTACGGGGGTGTTGAGCTTTCCGATTTCAAATGGTACCGCCACCAGCATCCATGTAAACGTCGGTTAAAATCATAACAATTTCCTGGCCGCTTTTGCTTTCCCAAGCTTTGATGTTTGTTATTTTAATAATTTAAATTCTACCAAAGCAGCTAGCACTTGGAAGAATTTTAAAGATTTTTTTGTCCAGTTGTGCTGTTGTGGTAAGCAAATTATGAAAATTACATGCGGTTCGTTATTTCCGGAGCGGAAAGAAACGCTGAATATTTTAATGAAACGAATAACATCTCATCTGTTAGTCTAAGCAGAACGTTACTTTTTATTGTGAAACGTATCGTTTTGTTTTTCTTTCTTCTACGGTGGAACTTAAAAAAGAAAAAATGCCTCCACAAGCAAGCTACAGCACTGAACAAATCTTTTGCACATCCTTGGAGCAATCTCCCAATCCAATAAAGAAGAATATTGTTTCCAAAAGATTGAAACATGATTAAAGTGACCTAGCTTATGTTTCCTTTCGATTTCGCAAAGATCGAAACGCTCGTCCGGTCCGCTTAGCATCATCGTAAAAGTTGATCCATGACCTACGCGCCAAGCACTGGTTACAACACGCGACTTTTTTCTCTCTTCTAAGTGTCCTTTTTCTCCACCTCCGACATAACCCTCTCCCCCTTCCCCTTCTTCCACGAAAAGGACGACCTTCGTTCCCTCGAGGGAGATCCAATGTTGGCTTTCTTTTTTGGAGTTCGACTGGTTCACTGGCTCATTCACTTTCGTGCTAGATAAAATGGAAGGATGTACGCTTGGGAGTTACAAATCCAGCCGCAAGCCACGCGCCCACGTTGTCCCTTAACAAAAGAAGCAGCCAAAGCGAAAAAAAAACCAAGCTTAACTCGTTCCGCTACACAAAACGCTCCGCTGCGAACTGTGGATGGGAAGAAAAATTGCTAACCTTTTCCGAAAGGATTTCCCGTTTTATCCTCTCCGAAAATGACAGTTTACTTTCTTTGGACAGATTTTTTTTATGATTAGTTATTTTCACTCAGGAAAGAGGGATGTATGTGTTTTTTTGTAAGTGGAGACAAAACTTGAATTGAATTATTCTATCATTTGCTCTCATTTACCTGACCTTCATCTAATTCACTTTTTCGCAGATTGTACACGATGGTTCAACTTCATACGGATTCCTTCTGCTTGGCTACATTTTTTTTTTCCTGTTTTTCAAATTTCATCTCATTTTAAGGACACTTGAGTCAAGCATGAAAATCAAGCATTCAAAATGGCAAAGGATAGCGTAGAAAGCTTCGCCGAAAGAAGAAAGAACAACGAGATGGATCGAGCACCTGTTTCACTCATAACAGTCAGGTTGTTAGGAAGGCTTTTGAAGGTGATGAGGAGAGGGATGGAACGCAATGAGTCGAGAGACGAAAAAAAAGCTCATGTAATTTATTCATGTTATCATGAGAAATTTTCCGACACATTACACTTCACATACCGCATTCGTTGTGAAGCACCCTCCTTGGGTGGTGTGTAAGTATAGAGCTGAACCTCCACCTGAACTACCATCGCCAATGAAGATTGTTGCTGTGAAATCTTCATTATTGGGACGGATGAATTTAAAGTACGATGAAAGTTTGGTCTGCTGGGCTCCATTAAAGTGGTGGTTTAAAGTTTATGAAAAGTATTCCATACTAATATTGCAGAAAATGAGGAATAGAGTCTCCATGCGTCCCTTGATACCAAAGAACACTCGAAGTCATGAGAGTCAGTTCATTATTTATCCTTGAGTTTCTATTTCCGGTATATTTTTACATAAATTATTTTGAAGATCTTATAGAAAAGTTTCCACACATTCTGGAAGAAGAG
Organism: Anopheles culicifacies; assembly: GCA_000473375.1. Taxonomy (NCBI): domain Eukaryota; kingdom Metazoa; phylum Arthropoda; class Insecta; order Diptera; family Culicidae; genus Anopheles; species Anopheles culicifacies. The sequence continues at coordinate 8,212 of KI423428.1, forward strand.
AATGTAAAAAATCGTCTTAAGTCATCGTTTGGCCAATTGGGGAAAATTTTGTAGGAATGTCCAGGCACGCGTCCACCGACAACTGTTTTTTTGTTTCAGTTGGTCATGTTATGACGAGAAATTACAATTACATTTCTAAAACCGTTAATGTCTAAGAGAAGCATTAAGCTCTTTCTTAAGCGCAAAGGAAGGTAGGGTCTTAACAATAGTAAACCTGCCACATTGGCATCGAATCATATGAAGGCGTGTCCTAATGATCGCATGTTTCTCATCTTCCATCAGTTCATGGAAGACAATGATACAGTTTGTCATTAAATTTATAAAAATATTTTAGTGGGATGAGCTTAAGTTAGTTCATTATAAGCTGCTCATACCATCTCATCAAACGCAATAAATAAGTAAACCTTTACAGCTCCAAAAACCATCAAGGTAATAACTATAAATAGTTTGTTTTATTATGTATACTCTTTTCGCATAATTTATTGTTCGCTCTAATAAAATAAATTTGCTAAAAAAATATTGCTCAAATGCATCCTCATGCCGTATAACTATCCGACTAATATTAATGACACAGTTTATATTCCTTTTACCTACCTTATCACCACCTGCAAGTGCAATGCAATGCCGAAATGACCGAAACTCGTAGCTCGTAAACAAGCCTCGGCCACAATTCGCAAACTCGCGCATCCCTTTAACATTAATTTGTGTCTACTACCGCCCTAACCCAATTCACCTCCCCTGCGTTGGAAGGAGAGCGTGTTGTTGTGCTGCCGGTTGAATATTTCCCGAACAAATACCTACTTATCATTTAGATGGGATGCGGAGTGAACAAATTTGTTGCGAATTGCATACCACTACGACACCGAATGAGGTCATGTTCTCGTGCAAGGTGTGCTGTGGCTAAGAGCTACGCCTAAAAGCTGGGTAATTTAACTCATATTTTTGCTAGTCACTCGCATTGTTGCTTTTCCTCGTTAGTTTAACGAAGACACAACAAAAAAGCTCATTTTGAATTGTACTTAAAAGATATATTAAAAGGAGAAATCTCTACTAATGCTACTATCATGAGCGATACACAAAATAATCACTCGCAAATAGCTCGACTCGCAATTGCATCAGTGTGGCACAGAACAATGTCTCCAGCATTCGAGTGTTCCGTGCATAACTCGTCCACCACATCCTTGCACTGTGTGTGTGTGGCTTTTGTTTACGATTTTCCAAACGTTAATAATGCATAAACAGTTCAAAATAACCACCCTCTATTGCTTCCGCTGCGAGGAAGAAGCTACGGCTTCGTACTGTTCACTGGAACGTTGGCCAGGGAAAAGGGAACGGATGTACTTCGCATCCTCATCCACCACGCAAACGCTCTTTATAACTATATGTTGCACTGAGCAAGGATGTGGTGCTGTGGTAATGTTGGAAGAGCACAAGCCAGTGAAGCAGAATAGTTTGCAGCGGCCTTGTACGATGCAGTGCATCCCGGATACAATTGTGTTCGTGCATTGCTTGGTCACTAGCGCTGACTGTTCTAGTGGCAGTTAGCTGAAAACACACCAAGTGAAAGTTGGTTTCTATATTCGACTCGGTTACACTTTCGGGAATGTTTTATTGGGTTTATGCGAGTTAAGAGGTGTTATGCGTGAAAGTGTGGAAAATTGCAGCCGAGACATGATCACTATTCGTGGGTTTTGGGTATGAGATATTAAACCATTTGTTAAATTCAATTGCATATTTCAGTGCGAGTAGGACGATGGCAAATCCCAGCAAAGGGATCATCATTTATGAAATGGATTAAAATGACGCCATGAAGCAAGTTATGGTAGTTCTAGTGCACGTTCACCCTTTCTTATATGTAAATTGAAATCTCTTTATCAGGGTTTTGTTTTCTATTTAATCTGTGCAAAATTATGTAATATAACTTTTCCTTTGTTTTTGAAACCGACCATAATTACTGCAGTTTTTTAATGTAATTTATTACAGCATATGAAATTCAATGTAAATCAATCTAAATCTGATTCATCCAACACTTATTGTTGATATTTTCAAAGTTCTTTTTACAAAACTTCAAATAAGACCGTCCAAGAGATATTAATCCAGGTTACCTTATTTAAAATACAAAAACTAAATATTGAAATACTCTCTATAATTTGAGCTTGCACCTGTCACACTGTTATGAAATACGAGACAATGTGTAACAATTTATCAGAAAAGTGTACGTTTCATCAAACAGGAATCCCATTCCATATTTTCTTTTACTATCACTTCTCGTTCCCGGTCCTTCAGTTGCCAAAGTAAACCATATTTGTATATAATTTTCCTATCAAAACCGACCTACGCTCTCCTTTCTTTTTTCGTGTATCCATTCTGAGAAACAGGACCTCCCCTGGTGTGCTACTTACTCAAGGTTGCTTCACGAGAAGAAATTTGATTACAGTCAACATACACATCTCACGTTGTCCTTTCGTTCCCGTTTCCGTGCATTTGCATGCTCAGAAGAGGTTCTTAGAGCAAGAATGGGAGCAAAATAACGTCCATCCATCAGCGTTTGGTGCAAATTTGCTTCAAGCTCCAGCAGCACTCCGTCAACCGTCCGTCCGTTCGATTATTGGGTCCAATTTGTTTATGTTAATAAAAGACGGTAGCACGTTCTGGTTGGCCAGGACCCATCGGACCGTGTTGGTTTGAAACCGTTCAATAGCAGTGTTATTTTATTTTCCTGCTCCCAAGCCAAATACCTATGGGGACAATATGGGGACGGGAATCATCGGGCAATTGTGAACCATCGTTGATTGCAGACGTGGTTGGGTGGGCGGGGAGCAGCATTCCATAATCAGCACAAGAAAAAGTAAACACCTTCCCATGGGGAATCATTCCATTGAGATGGAAGGAAACAAAATGAAGTACAGCAGAAGGAATTGAGAAACGATTGAGAGCAGGAACCGAATTTATGATTTATACCACCAAAAGCCTCAAGCTCTCGAAATGTATCACTTTTCGATGGATAATATTAGCGTGCGTGAACCGGGAAGAGGCGTAAGCATTCGGCAAACAATTGCTTTATGGAATAATTTCACTCACCACTCCAGCCCATCATTCAATCCGAGGGGAGGGAAAGCTTTTCAATTTGCGCAAAACCATCGTGAAACGGGACCACCCTGGAATGATGAATGTTGACATTGGGAATTTATTTCAGGGCCGATTCGATGGCGCCAGGAACGTCCTAATTAATAGTACACCCGGGAACGCCTTTTAGCGCGTCCCGAGGAGTCGTGATGCGAAAACATGTCTCCCGATGCCAATTCTGGCGGAAAATTGATTCATTTGGCGCCAGCTAGAAAACAGTAATTATTTGACTGCATTCAAAGAGAAATACCGTTTTCTCTGTACTGTGAGTTGTGTCATTCACAACAGTAGCATAACATTTCCCATTCATACTCCTGACCACACGTTTGCATCGATGAAAATGTAAATTTTTCCTTTCCGAAAACAACTTTGGTGTGATTTCAACCACAACATTCCTAGCCGCTGGACAAACTTTAGCCTTACGAAGTGACTGAACTTTTTGTTATGGTTTTTGTGACGAGCCCTGATAGTGACAAGCGTAAATTAAATTTTACTACCGACGCACAACGGTCGGGACGCATCAAAACTTTGCGACCAGGATTTTGTTTGTGTGAATGATTTATTTTCGTTCGATGCCGGGTGTTTTACTTTTATTTCACTGAATGCATTATTGTGCCGGACGAGCCTTGTCTGTGGTTGACAACGTTCAGCCGTTCAATGGAAACGTGGTGGACAACATTTTGCGTTACTTCGGTTGAACGAAGGGAAGTAAATATGAGCGCTTTGAGCTATTATTCATCCTGCTAGCGAATGGATTTGGAAGTGTGCATTGTGGGAAATTCATTCATGCATTGAAAGTAAAACCGAATAGCTGGTCAATCTTTGCATAAAAATCGTCGACCATTACTGCAGTGGTTGGAGGCAAGTGAATAAAAAAATATTTTTCAGAGAAGCAATCCTTTACGACATTAATTATGTTGATGACCACCATTGTTACTCGTTGTCCATTATGTAGATCTGGAAACTCCCTAATTTCTAGAGGGGAAGAAGTCAACGACATTGACGAGAAGTTGACTAGAAGATCGATTTTGCAGCCTACAAAAAACTACCAAATTTTAATTCAAAATATTTTTTTTTTAAGAAAAAGTAAAGTTTATCTAAATTTTTCAAAGTACTTGATCCGTACCTAACATGCTGAAAAGAAAATTCTTTTTTGTAAGCATAAGTTCGTTATCGTATCTTGGTTGTTGACAACTTTGCCAGTTCCTCATGCCACCCGGTCTGCACATAACAACTCGGCGATGATATTTCGGCACGAGTAAACACTAAATGCAGTAGAAACATAATTTCTACTAACAGCAAACTTTGCGCCCAGCCCTTGCGAAACTACTACCCTTTTAGGACCGTTTGCTCACCTAATTTTGCGTTGCAACTTATCACCGTTTCTGACAAGTCATTAGTAGCAAACAGTCGAGCGTAACTTTAAGCATCTTCCAGCACGTTGTCCACTTGCCGTGGACGGTCATCTACTAACACGCTAATTTGCTATTCTACTGCCCCTTTGCCACTGCGAGCGAGTCGTTGAAAGTGAGCGAAAAACTTTGCGTACGAAATTAATTGGATCAGCTACAAATTATTACTTTGCTTCGGTGCGCAACGGAACGCCGCTCCCTGCACTGAAGGTCACCCGAAAACGTCTGGTGATAGTTTGTGGACAGCTAGAATCGTTGCTGACCCCTAGTGAGTGCCAGTGTGCCGACGAGTGTAAACAGGATCGTAAATTTTCACAACAAAACTTTCCGGTTCCTGGCAACTGAACTAGGGTCCAAGGCAACCGATCTGTCCTACATTTCTCTCTTGAGAGATAGAAAGAGACTGGTTGATATTTTGCTTCAAACATGCGCTCCAAAAGGGAAAAGCAGGAAATATGCAAGCAAGAAGTGAAATTTGACTCTACTAGAAAACATCACAGAATAGAATAATTAAGCGGATGTCCTGAAGAACTCGCTTTCCTTCAAACCGGATGTCGTCGGTTGCTTGAAAGGAAAGTAAACACAAAAGTTTCCACCCCGAACTTCACACAACCTTTCAACGGTGTGTCCAATTCTTCCCGGGACTCATTTCGAAACTTTCAAGCCTAGTCAAATCTTAAACGTGAAGTATTCATTTCATCCCCCAACATCCATCCGAAGCGGCTAAAGTCATCAATAAATTATCACTCCAAGTGGCCACAAGAAGAATCTCGTGAACCCCGACGGTACAACAAACGCTTTTATTTCCCAGCGGACAAAACGTGTGCCGATATTCCCTCTGCTCCGAACGACAATGGCCGGCATCGAACAATCATTATCCAGCCAACACCTACCGAACTACGCTACAGACGCTAAGTTAAGGTCGACGGCAAAAAAAAAAAATATGGCAATTTAATTACGTGAACATTAATTACCGTGGCTACGAGTTCGAGCACAAATTAACTGACTTTATGTTTCGCGTTACTTGGAAGAATCGTAATTAAAAGAACTTCTGTTTGTACGTTCTTCCACTCAACTGGATAGCGATCTAGATTTTGGAACCGATATCAAACAATTGGCAGCATCCAGGTTTGTGGTGCAGGTGCAGGAATTTAATCAAACGTAAGTAAGCAATTCGATTAGCTAATGCAGATACAATTAACGTCTGTATGCTGAGGAAATGGCCAATAATAGACGTACAACAACGTTAAAGTAATTCGCGGATCTGATACATGATCTGTTTAGAATTAATTCTTCAAAATCTGATAGGCTCTCAATAGCGACAATATCATTTAAAACTATTTTGAGCCTGCCACTTCACCGGAACTGTCACTTATTAGTTATTTCCTGAAAATAAATGCTCTGATCAGTGTGGACTTTAAACCCGAAAGGGAAATGATTTTGAAAAAAATATTATACCTTGATCACCTATTTGTACATCACAATTCTGCTTCCCTTGGCTAGTTCTGGATGAACTTGTGCTAAATATATTTAGGTTAGGTTTCTTCGCAAGAATCTCAGTTCGATCCTTCTAGTGCTCCGTATTGCTCCCAATTGACAGCCAGGTCACATTTTGCTTAGAAGATCAGTGATTTGTAAGATCTTATCAAGATCCAGGAATATTAAGAGATATCACAAAGTATTACTATTAGATGATTAAAGAATCTAAACACTTACACGGGCATGCTGGCCATGGCTTATGAGACTTAGATACCATTTAGTTGGTTACTCAGCCCTCAATATGGAGGAAAGAACCGAATTAGATTTGAACCTCGATCCTGAAATATTGAAGACCGGCGTCACTTTCGCCTCAGCTACCGGAACGCCCAAGGATATCAGAAGTTTATTATGCAGATGGAATGCTAGAAGATACCACAAAGTATAACTCTTCTGAGATCTCTCCGAATCCTCCATATAGCATAGTTATCTCTTTTCTAGAATCTGCCACATTACATCTATGATTGCTTTTTACCCAATCTTCTGAAAAGCATTTTTCTAGAAGATACCACACATTGAAGATTTTACGTGGCCAGTTTCAGATAAATTAGATTCTCCGCGCTCCACCTGCTGGTTTTAGTGGAACAAGTCTAATTGCTCATAAATCAAAAGATTTTTATGTTTTGATGAAACCTGTTTTGTTCTTAAAATAATATTTTTCAACCTACGAATATAAAACACTTATTGTCAAAAGTCACTTTCCAATGTCCACGATCGTCCGCCAAGAACGCAATACCATCAGCATCGCCAAAATCACGAAAGAAAGTTCAAACGTTCGCTGTTTGCGCAAATAGCCGGCTGCATAAACATTGTCTCTAGCTCTATTCCCCCGATTGACGGACCACAAGCAGAAAGTGCAAACGCTAACACTTCCACACACACACACACACACACATACACCCGCTGCACCCCCAAAAGCTAACCGACAAACAGTCACGGGCACGTTCTGGCTTCTCCGTTCCCGTCGCCTTATCGATGCAGCTCGTTGCATACACAAAATGACCAGAGACAGCGCGAATGCGTGCGGATTTATGCACCCACGGACGTGTAAACATTTGATCCGTACCGTGTCACTTCACGGTGGCCCACGGTGGGTTGAGCGAATGTTTTCTTAAGCTGCCGGGGTTTTTTTCTGATTACGCGAGCAATTCTTTTTGCGAGCTCTTACCCGAGTCTGCAGAGACAATAGAGGGATTCTTTTTTTGTGGTATTTTCGTTCTCCGTTTGAACTGTGTCGATGTCGATGATTGGCATCGTTGCATGTGGCCATCGGTGGCACCGGAGATGGTTGTGATCGTACGGATCGTTCATCGACCACCGGTCGGGATTTTAGTTGTTTGTGTCGTTTGTTTGATTGTTTGAAAAAGATGTCGAACCATTTCGCACCGTCGCATTCTGATGAGTGGCAAAGATGGAGTAGTGAAAGATGATTTGCATACGTAATTATGTACAAGGTAGGGATTTTGGAAATTGAAATTCGTTTTTATCAGAACTTTGGAGGTTTATTTTATAAATAAACACATTTTTTTCAATAAGTTTTTGGTAAAGATTATCAAAGCAGAAAGTTTATTATTTTGCCATAAATACTCATACAATTCATTTATATTTATAAGAAAACATATTTAAACCAGTATTCTACCGATAGAAAAGGTAATAAATTGCTCATTTTACGACACAACTAAGATACAAGAGCTTTATTTCTAGTTCTGTGTGAAATCAGATTTTCCACGGAACATTTACGCTGTATTTCGGGGTCCAAAACACAGGACGATAGTGCAGAAAGCAATAATCACGTACCGGAACTAAGGGTGAGCAAAACTCAGAAGACGTTTCAAGGCAAGGCAATGCAGCACTGCAGAAGATATGGTGGTCAATTTTATGACCCACCCAAAGCGAAAGCAACTCCCCTAAACGGTGTCCGGTCCCTGCTTCTAAGCGTAGCGCAACAGCATAGGTGACAGTGGTTCGGGCCACAGCTCCAACGCTGACTCACTATCTCCGGACAGGAAGCTTAAATGGGGCAGAAAGTTATCTTCCAAACGGAGCAATACCTACGGGGTCAATGGAAGCAACTCCGTAACTAGAAGTCCTGCCAACGTGTTTTTCCATGCATCCCTTTCTTCGTTTTCTTCATATCCTAAAACGCATAAAAACATCCTGTTTTTTGGGGACGGACGGACGGATGGTACTAATGTGTAAATATTTTTCCTATTACCACTGGCGATGGGCGCTCATAAAAGTGCAACTACTAAATTTACGGCGTATCGTTTGGGGTCTGCTCAGCACTGTTAACGGAAACCCTTCGATTGTGCGGGGGAAAATCGATTTTATTGTGAGTTTATGGGCAAAGTACACGGTTTACGAACCGGACACGACCGAACCTTATTTAATGCCAATCAAATGGTGGAGACACAATTGGAGTGAGTGAAAGATAGCAGAATAGTTATTGTAAGGCGAGCTTAAAAACACACCAATGATTAATCATAGTTTTCGATAGAAATA
>KI423428.1:17945-29155 GCA_000473375.1 Anopheles culicifacies
GGAAATTTTAATTACAAATATAGACCTACCCAAAAACATATGATTCTTCCTCGTTGATTTATTGAACACTTTCAACTCATTTAAATATTTTCAACTCGAACCTTGAATCAAGCACCTCCCTATAGAGATAGTATTTTTCACCTGAATGGACGTTTATACACAGCAGCTTCATCTCATTTTCTCCACTTTTGGTTACCAAAATGCCAGCGTTCAGTCGGCAAGCATTTATCGAGCAGATCGTTGGTGCTTTTCACTGCTCGTAAATTACACCTCCATCATCATGGACCGTTTTCCATGTGCACCCACGAAGCACGGTTCGAAAAGTGAAACGACAACGGTTAATTGAACTTCAATTAGCCGCCCCAAAGGTCTGCTGTGTATTATCGGTGACGAAAAAATACGGAAAGATTTATTGCTAGTTATTAAAATGAGCGTGCCTTGGTTGGAAGAAATTCAATTGTTAAGCCCATTTGTTGTGAATTTTCCGCATAATTTACAGCAGGTGTTGAAGGTTTTCAATGCACGCAAGCAAAATATTGTCATTATTGTAGAACATTTGTCTTTTAATTAAGTAAAATGTTTAAAATATTTTTTTACATTCGTAAAACCATCACGTAAAACTAGGACACCCAAAAAGAGCATACAATCACAGTACGTATTCAAATCCTTATCCACCGGCTAAGCCCTGACCCAGTTTTGTATAATTAAAACGCAAATGAAACACACGGTGAAAGCAAAAAGCTTTTATTGTAAACTTGGAAGGTGAATGAAACGCCAGATCTATTTCAACAACACCAAATGTCAACTCAATTTGCGCTGGAAAACAGGCACATACCAAGGAAATAAGAAAAACAACCTATACTGCAGTCTACGTGTACTGCAATACAAATGCATCCGCTAGCATTCGCTCTGAAATTCTTTATCTCCATTCGCAAAAGCTAATTTGAGGCTGATGACGTTTTGTTTGTTTATACGAGGATGTGGGTTTTTTTCGTTTCTACTTTGCATACTAAGGTTGTGCACATTTTGTTCAAACGAAGTAAAAAGAGAAGATTAACTTGAAGATTAAATTTTAAGCAATTTGATCTGATATGCTGTTGAAATTCGTATTTTTAGGACCCAAAAATAAATTGTGTTGTTATATACTATTTGTAGGATTCCTTCAGTTTAATGCTGCAGTCCTCACCACAACTATTTACACTGTTATCTCTTTTTAATATAACATTTCCATTCTACTGTCACTTAAACTGGATCTAGTATAACGTCAAAAGTCACACTCACCGCGCTGGACGTTCTTCATTTTTAATTACTCTATTTCGTCCGTTTGCTTAAACTATCACCCGAACACCGTTAGGACATTGTGGGTGTGAGCCGGCAAAAGAAAAGTGTTCCTTTTTTTGTGTTTTTGCACACTAGCCCCAAACACGCACAACCACAAAGGAAAGGAACCTTCCCACGTTCACGTTGTAATTACTCGAACGCCATCGGAACCGAGGGTTGCATTTTTCGCCATCGTAAGGCACCATTTACACTGCGCCGGAATAGATAACGAACTGCACGTGGTGCGACTAGCAAGAGCCGTGGTCAACCGATGGCTAATTCATTCCATTCGTTTCTGCTGACTTTGCAGATATTTTTACGTTACAGATATTTTTTTTCTTGCGTGCTGAACAAAAGAGCCACCACCGGAATGGGGTACGCGATGGTATGTGCTTTTGGACAGAGGAAAAAAAACTAATATAACACGAGCGACAACATTCCCACGGAATACAAGCAAAGAGAGAGAAAAAAAACCGGGAAAAAGACAAGACGAGACCACACCTAAAGCTCAACAACATGGAAACTCTAATTTGCAGCATTCTGCTTCGTTTGATTAAACTTTCACACATTGTTCTTGCTGGTTCGGTTTGGCTGGGTTTTAGAGCTGTTTGTTTTTATGTTTACCCAGCAAAAGTCGCCGCCACAAAAAAGGGGAGAAATGTTCTCTTAAAGAAAAACCATGTTGGAAGCGTTTTTCTGCCAACTGAACCTTAACCACCCCGCGTCGAATTGATCGAAGGTGCGGGAAAATGGACTGATAATGTTTTTTTTTCTCTCGCACTCTCTCACTATTCACACCTTTCCCTGGATTCGCACTTCTTTTCCGGTTTGATTGGTTATGCTTATCTAGCCCCTTTAGCGCCTGAATGCATGCAGCATTGAAGTAAGTAGGAAGAGGGTTTTCCTTTCCACCCAAATAAAACTGTGTTGGCACGGTGAGTCCAGTTCGGGGTTTTCCGGGAAGTTTGATCTTGGTTGCATTTCTGTACAAGCTGATTGCTTTCCTATTTCCACCACGAACGGGAAAACTTTCGTCTGCGCTGTAAACTAGCCAAACCGTCCATTTTATTTAATTCGCTTGCTTTAACGAATCGATGGAATTCTGACCAACAGTTTTGTGGTTGTAGTTGCTGCTGCCGATCGGAACTTTTCATTAAATGCTCTCCGCACAATTAAAAGAGTAACCTATCAGGCCATGCATGTAAAAGATGCAGTAAAAACCCAAGCCCCCGTTCTTTCTATTCCAGGTTTTGCACACCAGGTCTAACTTTCCGTTCATCACAATTGTCCCGTGAAGTGCATTGTTCCATATTTAATCGATGAGGATGGTAGACAAAGTTGTACATTGGAAAACTTGATCATGTAATGGGGAGTATTTTAACGATAAAAGTAGATCCATTTAACCCAGCTGATCGATAATCCTGTATAAAAAGTGTAAGAGATGTTGAATCAATACGATTATCAGCAGCTTATTGCTTTCCGGATGAAAACGTCTCCATTTTATTATGAGACTATCGAAAATAAATTGCTTAGAACTACCATCTTCAGACAAGATTTGAAGTTTTGTTAGAATAAGACTACTTTCGAATCCTAAAAATTTCAAGAGAGAAATAGAAATTAAGTGTTCAATATAATATTTCAGAGATGGAAACAAAACTAATCGTTTCAAAGAATTCATTCGCTCTCACCCCTTTTCCATTGGGATTCGCATCTTAAAAACAATTGATTATTAATTGATCTCTGAGGAAGTTGTTCATCGCCAGACAGATTCGAATCGTATACAATTTATAAAACTTTAATGAGAATCGAATCGGACAACTCTTCTCGGATTCATTTTAATAACTCTTACTCTAAGAGAGTCCTTATGGAAAAATGAATGGCTATGAGTTCTAAGTTTTAAAAATTCTCTTAGGTGTCGGATATAAAATAAAATATGAATATAAAAATCAAACCAATCCAGAGATTTTTTTACAGAAAAACACGCTACAGATGTTGCTTTCCTTCCTTAAGGAGCATATGGTAATAAACTATAATTCCTTACTTACATCATGAGCATCAGCATGGAAAATGCATACATAACGAGAGCAATAGATATTTTTCTTCCATCACCACTATTAGCACCAGTTCACGAGATCGCTTTGAAGTAAAGGAACAAGTTTGTCGCTTTCTTCTACTTGTGTTCCATTTTGCATGGTAAATGTTTAAACACTTCACATGTCGTTTGCGGACACATGATACCTGTACAGTGTGTTTCTCGATTGAGTTACGCCGTTTGGCCGTTCCGGCTGATCTACCGTTTCCCCCTGGGCGCTGGCAAATGGTGTGTGACCGGACGTGAAAACCTTCCACCACACCGGACAACCATTGCAAAGAAACGAAAAAAAGAACTCCTATCCTACCATGGCCAGAGAGAGCGCGGTGCATTGGGAGAAACAAGTACACAGCCAACATTTTCCACCCCGAATCCCGCAGAATAATGTATGAGCTACTCGTCGTATTGGTCGACTCGGTGCAAAAGTCATCAGTAGCCTGCAAAGGAGTGGACCGAGGTGGGTTTCGGAGAAGGTAGTTCGGAAACAGAACGTTGGTCACTTTTCACCGGAGGTGTTGAATTTGCAACAAGGGCACCGAAGCGAACCGATGCTCGTATCGAACCCAGTCGGTCCATTGGTTCCCTCTGGTGGCTGTCCGAGTTGAAGGAAAAAGCGATCGACAGCTGGACCAACAAACTGGACAGTTCTGTTGTCCCGACGCGCCAACACCGTGCCCGGAACGGGGTGAATTTCCGTTCAGTCGTTCTGGTTGGGCTTTTGAAGCACGAAAATCGAATTGGTGGTCCGTCTCCAGTGGTATAGGCAGGCCAGTTGCATAACAACCTCAACCACCTTAATTTATTATAATGAAATTTTCGAATTTCTCTTTCAAAGTAAAAGTTTCTTGTTACTTTGTAATGAAAGTGTATGTGTTTTTGTGTGGAATTAACACAAATGTAGTTGCTATAGAATTAAATAAATCAGCAGTTCTCCCGTTGTAACCAGCACTGTACCTTTATGGGCAGGCAGTCGAATACACCATAGTTGCAAAACACTTCTATTTGCACTGATTTCGATCATTTGGCCAACGGGAAACTCCCGGATTGGCCAAAAACCCAAATCAAACTCCCAGTTGCGAATGGTTACGCGAGATGTGAAGAATGTGAATGTGAGTCCTATTCATGAACCAATGCTCGCCAGTTGACCGAATTCGATTTCCAGTAATGGTGCGGGTGGTTTTCCTGACGATGGTGTGCTTGATCTGCTCCATGTCTAAGTGTCCTTCACCGGAAGGTGATATTGGGAAATGGGAAAATTGAACAGTCGACTCTGTGTACCAAATTACATCGTGGCTTTTGGTCGGGTTACGTGTAAGTCGTGTGAAACGGTGATTGAGTTTTCATCCAAACGTAACTGCTAATAATGGTCATTCCGATAGCATTGCTTATACAATTTATGGGTTATGCTATCGTGATAACATTGTATCTTACTTAAAATGGCTGAATCTGGAAATATTTTTGTTTGAAATTATTTCATATTATCCTATTTGAAGAAAGAATTGAATCAAATTTAAAAACACCACAGGAGCACTAAACACATAAATGTCCCAAGCGCACGTTCAAACTTTATTTCATCGGTGCGTGAATACATTCAATATGCAAAACCAAAAATACGATTCCTACCAACCAAATGCACGGCAGGTAAACGGTTTTCAGCGCACGCTTAAGTGCCCCTTTGGATATTATTTCCACAGTCAAGGAAGTCACCGATGGGACGAGAGATGCAAAACACACAAATGTTGGAAACGTTTACCGCTCTGTAAAGGTAAATCGTGTGAGACGATTTTGTTTTTCTTGTTTCGTTATATAAAAATTAAACTTAAACTTTAAATTAAATTGTTTTGGAGTATCGATAAAATTTTTACTTAATTTAATAAAATATATAAGAAGTTCTCAGAAGCAACTGCATGAACTCGCAGCTTTAAATCATCCATGGACACGCTTGTGTCTGTCGCACCAGTTTCACCACTAGGATATGCACATTAATGGGCATGTTTAACTGCCGTGCTGAGTGCTTCATCAACAAATCATTTGACCGCCCGTTCCAGGCTGACCCAAATATGCCCGGCTAATGTGACAGAGTGCAGCAAATTAGTCGGGTAATTATGATGGATTGTAAGCTTAATACGATCAGGCGATCACGATACGTACACACAGTGGAAGAATTACTCATCCGGTATTGTGCCATTTAATCAGCAGCAGTTCCATGCATAGCTTTCAGCTAATTCAACCAACGCGATGCTGTACGTATCTTCCGTGGAAAAGGTAAGGCTTTTCCGCGAAATTCCCTGGAGGAAGCGAAGCCATGACAATCATGAGCTACGAAGGAAGGAAACTGCATTCTTCTGATGCACAATACCATCCAGCGAATAGCATTGAAATGCAGTTGCAACATCATAATTGGGCAAATCATTGATGAGCCTGAGGTAGATAGAGCGTGATCATAATGGATTGCTTTTTTTTCAGCCCATCTTACTGTGAATTGTGTGGAAGCTTGTTCTATTTTCAAATGATTTTTTTCGAGCTGGAATAAATCTTTTCTGTCACGTAACGAGATGCACAAATTTTCTTTTCGTGAGGAATGCATTCCGTTGCCTTCTTTCTGATAAGTAAATATTGACGAAAAGTACTGGTAACCAAATATTTTCTGGGAATGTTCCTGCATAGAGATAAAACATCGATTCGTTAGTTCTTTAAAATTCCGCCCTTAAATATGACCACTTATTACTATGATTGAACCGATTAGTATTAATAAGGAATAAAATAGACAAATAATTCATACTCAATTTTGCATATAAGATTTGATAGAATTATTTCACCAAGATTTCCCTAAATCTGATCTTAGTTTTCCTGAACTTGAGTTTTGATTTGAAAAATGTATTTTTTAGTTCCGAAATCATTAATCATTTCTAGTTAAAATTAAATATCTGATGTGGACATTCGTTTTTTACTGAAATTATGCATTGCATTAATAAAAAGAGGAGTAAATTGAAAAAAAAAATAATAAAACACACACAAGAGTAACCATAAGTGCAGGGATGGGAATGGGAAGTATAATTAAAATTTATTGTTCCCTATTAACTTCAAACCTACACCACTCACAGACCACAAACGTGACGCGAAGCTCAATCGATAGTGAGCCACATCACACGACAGCTCTTAAATCACTCGTCCCTGCACCCAACTTGATGATATCGCGCTATGCGCCATGAGTTTATTCTATAAAATCAATTTCCATTTTCCAATATTGTACATAGTAACAATCACTTCTGAAAACCCTTCCCACAACATCAATTTTGTCAAGTGCAAAGAACACTCCAATTATAGTTTGAAAATAGAAAATCGAAAAAAATCCCGATCCCACTCACTGATTTTACGTACACAAATCATCCCATTGTGATAAGCATGTAACCATCAATCATTTTCAAAAACTGCCGATAATGGTTTGAGGTTTGATAGTGGAAGGCTGTAAATTGTACATCGAGCGTTACATTGTCTGTACCGACAAATTATAAAAAAATTAAAAGTCTACGCCACCGAAACCCATGCTTATGCGAAATGAACAACGTCTGCTATTAGAATACGCTTATTGTTTTGCTGCGAAATGATATTAAATATTCCATCTATTCTAAATTTCAACGAGTTTTCGCATTAAGTTTTCTTTTTTTGGAAAGTTGAGATGAATGCCGCACACAGCCGCCGGTTGGGTACATTTAGAAACTTTTCCAAAAAAGCCCCCATAACCCATTTCCATTAAACTTGCTCGATCTACTTTCACGTTGTAGATTATGGAATACTCGTTACCATTAAAATATAATATTGCGAGTAACTGCCACCGTTTGGAACTTTCGTCGAAATCAACATTGTTTTATCATACTGTGCTCCAGTTTTGTGTTCGTCGGACGAGCGAAAATGGACGGCTTCACTTGTGAAAGGATAGCTTTACGTCGCTGGGAAATGATCTCCTCCTAGATCATATGCAACTGATTTCCGCAATATATATTTATCAGGCACCGAAACTCGTGTTTATTTCCAAATATTCTGGCTAACGCTTCCGGTAGAAATTTCGCTAGCAGATGTAACGCTTCCATATGCATTTAATTAATTGCATGGTAGAAAAGTTCAGCAGGATGGTTAGACATGATTATCAGCGTGAAACTTTAGTTCGGAATCATATTTTAATATTGCTCAACTCCTCAACTCAACTTCTACTCGTAGAACCACTTTATTATGTTTTCAAAACATTTCAAATCATTCAATAAAAAGTTTTTCAGTTGGCTTATTGAGTGATCGACACAAACATAAATTAGGGTTCTTTGCATCTTTTACATAGAAACAACTTAAACATATCTCAAAAAAGCTTAACCTCAGCAGAATTGAAGACTTTATTTGGCAAACCATGAAAAGAAGTTCTACAAAACAAAAATAACTTTAAATAAGCTCAAACCCGTTTGTATGTAGCTGTTGTTGCCAAAAAAACTAAAACTTTTCACGATTACTGTGCGTTTTTTTCTCTGAAAGCCACAAATTGCCGGAAGTGGTCTAAATGCAAAACGAAAACACGAACTTGCAACATGCATTTTCCCAAATGGAAAACTTTTCCCAGCGAGGAAGGTTTCGCTTTGAGTTGTGGATGTAAAACGTAGTACTGAAACGTTTAACGACTCATTCAAATGTTAGGCTACAATAAAAGCTGTTTTTTCAGGAAAAAGAGTTCTCTAAGTGTAGGAAAAATATTTAATAATTTTAAAAACATTTTTAACAATAAAATTTATTAAATATTTTATCATTTAAATATAAAAAAGATTTGAGCATAATCTCCAAAAAAAACGAGATTTAAATGAAAATAATTACCGACGCGTTACTCGTGGAAAAAGAGATAAAGCCTTAAAAACCTTGTCAATGATTCATTTAAATATGTTGATTATTATTCACACACAAAAAACACTCACCATATTGCCATTAAACAGCTTAAGACCTTCACTATCATCCACGCCAACCGGTGGACAGACAATCAGAGCTGCATAATGCAATGATGCATTTCTACCCGTTCCGTCCAACGTTCAATACCGGGTATCACGATATGTGTGTGCATAATCCACCCGGTGCATATGGTGCATCGGAGATAGCAGCACCACCACCCGAGGAAGTTTATTATAAAATAGTACACCCCAGGCACAATCGAACGTGTAACTCACTGGTACGAAATTGTCAAACTGCCAACGGTATTGTACGCGTGTATGCTTCCCATCACCGGTGGTTCCCTCGTGTGGCATGTGTGAAAGGTGTCGATTGGTTCAAAGTTACCGCTAGGCAAAGGCATGTGACCGGCGGCATTTCCATACAGGCATCTATCAGGCCACCGCACGGTGAAGTTCCACTGCGGAACATTCTGTAAACTTGTGCCCCACTTTCAACGGCCGAAACCATTATCAGGGGCAGACCGGGAAGTCATTTAATAAATTGCACAAATTATGAACGGAAGCCTAATCGATGGTAGGCCGATCGGCATCACTATCGCCATCATCGATCGCGGTACACTTTACAGTCTGCACTGCACGGTTGGTCCCGAGGCCACGGGTGAATTAATTGTGGCACTAGCAATTCAATCAACTATTGAAGTATGTTGGTCATTTGGTGGTTCTGATGGGTCAACCATCCCATCGTAAACCGACCAGAACTTGAAGGCTTTACATTCCCCGGGATGGGCAGGGCATGAGTATATTCTGGGAAGTTCAAGAAGCGAATGGTTTCGACGTCGCTAGTGCAACCACAACGAGAAACGGTGCGGTATGGATGCCAATTAGTGTAATGGTACGGGCATTACATTTTACCGCAACCATTTGCCAAGTCCTTAAAGAAGGCCACCATATGTCTACTATAACTATTATTTTGAAATAATATTTTATTTTGAGTAAATAAAGTTTACAATATTAAGAATATTTCACATCATAAGCAACATCAGCTGTAACGTTCGAAGAGTGCACCAACAATTCTCCAGATAATGAATGCACTGACACAATTTAAGTGATTCTCACTGCTCTGGAGAGATCACGCCATTCACGCACATTCTTCTGAAACATCTCAACACGAAGTGAAAGCAATCTAAACACCAATTGCCTTCCGAGCAGAGCACAATGTGAGGAACGCATTTACTTCGTTCTTTTTTTCTCGATTCTAATGATGGTACAATTTATTGTTATATCTATTATGCACGCCTTGGTTGAGCTGGTATGTATGCCCTGCTGTAAACCGTTCCCAGTGAGAAGTTGAGTTGTGATGCATATGATCAAGGGAAGAACTGTCACAATTATCATCATAAACTATTATGCTTATGACGTGTGCATCGTGGATCAAATCTGGCTATGAAGTCTATGATGACTTAAGCCAGAAAATGTGGGATTTTTTGTCTGATTCAGTAAAAATATTCACACCACAACATGTTAAATCTTTCTGAAAAGTTGGTACACAAATACACCTTTTTAAAAAATAGTTCGAGAACGCATAACAAATTTGCTACATTTTTCGATCTAAAACATGTACTAAATACATTCAACGCCAGGCATGGAAGTGGTTGAGAAGAGCTGAAAGTTACTTGTTCTTAAAGTGTTCTCTTTTTCGCTCCATATTACGAACGTCTGAGGAATAAGTTGTATGCGACTGCAATTTTTTGCTCTTAAGGGAGAAATGACAGCTGTCAATTCGTCGGCTTTGAAAGTATTAATTTTTAACAAATTAAAGCAAAAATCTAGAAAACTTCTTAAAGTACGTAAAGTAATATACAATTTGTAAATCTTAGATTTTAGAATAAAAATTGTTAGAAATTGGCTTGAAAATCTAATGTTCACGTCTACGGCTTTTATTTATCCGCTTTATTTGGAGAGCCTTGAGGAACCTTTAAGCCTCAAAAACGTCAAAATGCATCCGAAAAAACAATGGCTTAATTCATCCCAGACCCCAATGTAGCAAGGAATGCAAAGAATAAAATATACTTGTACAATCTGTAAAACAGTACTGATGTTAGTTAAGATAGTTGTTTTTGAATTTTTGAATAATTAAATTAATAAACAAAATGAAAATTAGCCCTTTTGACATATCAAATATGTTATCAATAAGAAAATATAATAATGACTAACGATGGTACTTGAAAATCATTCTGGTATTTTCCAAAACTCGCTTAACATCATACGGTAAGCAAATGATTTGAATGTTCTCTTTAATTCTCACACAATCGTTCACAGCATTTCCAACTGCCCGCTCTATATTATTCACAAGCCTTAAAAATCTTCTTCAACAGCATCATCATTAAAACAGCCCAATCCGGACACATTCTAATGTCTCTACAATTTTAGTCTTCTCCTGGAAAAAAAAAACAGATAGAAAAACAATTCCAGCTCTCCATCCGAAGCTTACCGAAACTGCATTCATCAAAGCGTTTACGGAAACGGTCGATCGTATTCTGTGAAGCGTTATGAATTATGTATACGGAAATTATTCAAGTGGTTTTGGTACGGTCGCACTGCAAAGATGTTGGTGCCCCATGCCACTGACACTCACAGCAGCATAACAGTTTACTGCTGCCAGTGACGTCCGGCGCACTTTTTTCACACTCCCGCCCTTCAGACCGCTGGCTCGCATCACTCGTCACCGACGGCGCTCGAGGCGTTAAAGATGAAAGCAATGAATTTAGGCGGCAGGCACTGGTTGCACTGGTGGTACCGCTTTACAGTCCACCACCACATCCGTATCTGGTGTGTGGCAGTGAAGACTGAGAACATAAATTTAAACCATTTTGTTT
>KI423429.1:8722-24011 GCA_000473375.1 Anopheles culicifacies
CCGCTGGTGGTGCCACCATCATTTTGGTTTTCGCCTCGTTAATCTCCAACCCGAGGTTTAGTGCCGCTCGCTCGATCCTTTGGTAAGCTTCTGCTACATAGGAGAGCCTCAAACCAATGATGTCTATGTCATCAGCGTATGCCAGGATCTGGATTGACTTATAGAAGATGGTCCCCGAAGTTTCCACCTCCGAGTCACGGATGGCTCTCTCTAGCGCCAAATTGAAAAGAAGACAGGCAAGCCCATCTCCCTGGCGCAGACCCTTGGTGGTAGCAAAGGGCCTTGCGAGTTTTCCATCCACCTTCACCTGGCATGTAATGTTGGCCAGAGAGAATATACCATATTTCTCAAAAATTTTATACAATCTTTTGACCAACAATATTCAACCTCCTAATTTTCATCTTTCAACCTTCTCGTTTTTATTGATGAAGTGATTCGAAATTTTCACTTTCAATTGTGAAACCTAAAATTTCATGGCAACGTGATAAACAATAGAGACAATTTGTTTCCTTGCATATTTATATAAATTCCCTGAACATAATCCGATAAAACATAATTAATTGTCTTTTGAACTGTTACAAGGTAATCCTTCCAAACGTTCTCAGCACGATGGTGTAAACGGCTAAATAAGACGATATGGTAAGCTTTAATCGGTTTAAATGTGATCAGTTATTCGTTGCTTCAGTAAGTCCGTTGACATTGAATGATATAATCTCTAATAACATCGCGATGCTGCATTTAATACCTCATGACCGTGATTGAGCGTTATATATTTTTACTATTTCCATAGAAATAATATTATTTTGCATAAAAGTGAAAAGACTTTACTATGGGAAAATACATGCACTTGTTTCGATATAACACCTGAAGCAACTTGAAAACAATATGAAATACCGAAGGCCCGATCTAGAGCATTCATAATAGAAGCATATCCATCCTTTTTGTTTTCATGCATTGATCACGCATGTCGATAACATGCCAGTTTTATCCGATTCTTTTGCTCTTTTTATTTAAAAACAAAATGTTCAATTTACTACCAAACAGTATAATAATTCGCAAAAATTGTATATCTGTGCCATTTTTCGAGCAAAATTCACTTACCACGTTTTTACCATCGTGACATCTGCGAAGCAAAACATTACGATTAATGTTTACCGTAGAGACGGCGAATAATTAAATTCCATTCCAAAACAACAACAAAAAACCATACGCACATGATTGAGCCGTCCATATCTACACTGTAAAGCCTGCCAGCTTGGGCACAGCAGCATGGAACCCATTTTTAAAATCCCCATCGCCAGCGTAATCCCGTCCCCGGGACATATTGTCCGATTGGAGCAAGGTGCTAGCGTAAGGTGACTTTTCGAAATAAGTCACTACCACCAAAGCCCATCATGGATGAAGCGGCTTCATTAGCGAATGACGCATTAATGCTGCCGGTTTTTTTCTGCTTTTTACAAACAGTTTCAAAAAACAGTGCCCAACAAAAGAAAAAAAGACAGCAAACAAAATCGCAACAGACACGTTTGGGCGGGCGAAAAAACAAACATTACAGCGTGCCAATTCATCTCAGCCGTATTGATGTGGGTTTTGGGGAAAACAAAAGCAAGAAAGAAAGAGAGAAAACAGTACGACTATCACACACACCATCCGTGGATGTTTTTCTCCGTACTCCGATGGTGAATTTCGCTGTCATCGCGCCAATTTTCCCGCCAATTCCGGAAGGATGGATTAACGATTCACATCGAGCGCGAGGATTCAACTCCCGTTCTCGCCCCAGGGTTACCGCGGTGTCTTACTTGGGAACCCACAGACACAGCCTGCAGCGACCGAGCCGGGCACCGTTCCATCCATCCCATGCCTGCGCTCAAGTGCATGTGATTCGTGTGATTAATGATGATTTATGATGGTAGTAATTATTGTATTTGTGATTAAGTGTTAATTATTTTTCATAAGCCTTTCGGTGCGCTCGCTGGCGAAGAAATATTCGTTTTTACCAGCATTGGGTTGGATTGTTTTGGGCCCGCCGGTTTTGTTCGCTTGGTGTTGGTTTTTGTTGTGTATGCACTCAACCACAATGACTTATGTTTTCCGTTCGTCAGTCGAAAGGCACTAATGACTTGCCGAATGGGGGAATCTTCTTTTTGTTGAGTATGGGAGCTGGAACAATAGAAATTGTTGTTTGTCATAATGCTAGAAATTATTCTAACTTTGTCTCTAGAAGTCAAATCTATTTTTATTATTTTTTATAATTTAATTAATTTTAACAGAATGTAACAAATTAAAAGAAACCAACGAAAATTTAGAAAAAAATATTATAAATGTGAACTATTAAGGAATCTTCATGTTTTCTCCTGCCACCTGCCATATTGTTTCAAAAGTATCATGGGTTTTTTGCTCAATCGCAGTATCGGGACCAACCATCTTTCAGTGCTGACTTTCTTTTTTGCAAAAAATTAAATTTTTGAAAGAGAAGTTTGTTTAGCTTCATGCTCTCTGTCATCATGATCCAACCTCGCCAAGCAACGCAGAAAACCAGTTTGTTTTGTCCTTTGCTTAAATCTAATTTAAAGATTTTTTTTTTAATCGTCTAATTTTTACATAGTGGGCTAGTTTTGCTTGACAGTTTGTGTGGAGATCTAGCAGACACCAAACATCAAAACATCTGCAGTAAAAAACACGCCATAGACCCCAACATTTGATATCAAATTACCAGGCAGCTCAATTCCGTGAACAGACGTGTTTCGTGACTTGGGTGTACTGTTAGAGCGTAGGCTGACTCTTGACCTTTTCGAACTGGAATCCTTGTTCAACACAGTCAAACGACGGAACAGTGTATTTTCGTACACAAACTCATCAGCGGTTCCCGAAATCTTCAACTTCCAGGCTCCTAGAAGGAACTAAAGGCCAAGACCACCACTCTGTACTGCATTTAGAACGATAGAAATTGGTGCTAATGAACAATTGTTAAAAACAGTAAATTCCTTTAACAACATAGTCAATTCTGTAGCAAAACACTGTCGATTCTGCTAGTAATATAAATGTCCCCATTTAATCTTGCGTAGCACATATTGAGGCGTAAAAAACGTCGTTTTCAGCTTATTTATTCATTTTATTATTTCTGTCAAAAAAGGTCCATAAATTATTTAAATCGGTTATTATTTTTAATAATCTTTTGAAAAACCAAAAAATAAATAACTGATTGAACCTTAATCTATAAGTGTTTTCGTGGCAAACAGTAAATGAGTTACATACCTTCATATATCACCTAACCAACACACCATCATCAGCATAATAACGGCTATCATCACCGAACCTGCGTGTAAAGTATTGCCGATCTTTCCCAACAACCCACCCACTCGTGACTCCCATCGTCCACAATCAAATGCAAAGCAAAAATTTAGCTATTTCACCTTGCGACGGCAATAGAACGGGGTGGTGCACAGCCCAATGATGGACCTAATGAAGAGGAGCAGTTTCAATGCTTATCAACAGGCAGCAACATGATCAACACCAAACACCAAACAGCAGAAACCGCAAAATCAAACATCGTCCCAATAACCACCAGGTGTCTGCAGCCGACAAACAACCACGTCCCTTCCGGATGTCTGCCTGGCTGGCAGGCTGGCTGGGAAATACTGGTTAAAATGGAAGAAGGAGCAAAAAAAAAATATCAACCCAATATGGGAAGCGCACCATGTACGAGCCCAATCGCCACCGATATCCAGAGTTGTGGAAGCAACCAGGCCAAAACCCACACAAACACACTCGCACGCGGACAGACACGGAATCTTACTGAGCGACCCTGTAAAGAACTTGGGCAAAAATAACAAAATGCCCGGAAAACATTTCCAAGAAAGCGATAAGGATCTCCAATTTTCAGTTTTGGGGGAAGACTTGGCTTTTTTCCTGATTTTCCATGATTTCTTTTTTTTTTGTGTTGTTGCTCTATCAAGCTCTTCAACACGCTTCAGCGTTGTAGCCATCCCGTTTGCGCTTCGGCGTTCGTGCGTCGGTTGATTTCTTTTCGATGATCGCGCTGGCTTTTTTCCCATCCGTATCAAGCGATGGGACTTGTTTACGCATTTCCCTGGTGGTGTAGTGCCTTGAACTTTTCTGTTGCTCTGCATGCTTCCGAGGGAGGACTCACAAACAAACGGCAACAAACACAGACACACAGACAAAAAAAAAAGTGTTGCCAATGTACTCGACAACTTGAAAGTTCTTTATCCTCGTTAGAGAGATATTTTTGTTGGGGCTGGATGCTTCCCGGCCAGAAAGCTTCCCCGAACGATCGGGGGAAATGTATTCCTCAATTACAAAACGAAAACTGAAGCCCGTTTTAAATCTGTACGGATGGATCGAATATAACGCACACGGCAAGGTTAAAGTTTTTTAGTTCGTATCAGATACTACACCGTTTTTCCATTTTTTAACAACAAGTTTTTAAAACCCCGTGATGTTAACAACTGGATGTGATATTGGGCCAAAACAAGGAAAATGGTTTAACAGTACGGTCGATGGTCATGTTTTTAATCAATACCTAACAGCTCACTCCCTCGGGAGCGTGTCGCAAAGTGGACAGAACACCGTGTCTTAACAAACAGACGGAATAAAAAAATCATGTACGTCATGCCCGAGGTTAGAGTTTGTTTTAAAATGTTTGCTTGACCTTCTGATTTTCTAACAAAGAGCAGAAAATTAAACTTTGAGACTTTCTTGGAGAATATACTTTAAGCAAAATATATATAGTGTGGTTATTGAGAATATGATGGTTTAAGAATGTTTTTTTTTTTATATGAAACGAATAAAAGATAAGAATAAAAATAGATAAGATAGATTATAAGTCTGGAATTTAATTTTTAAATCTTTCTGGAATCCATCTGGTCATTATTAAGTCTATTGCATTTTAATGTAAATTTTTTTGTACATTTTGATTGGATATCGAAAAGGCTCCAACAGTAAGGCATTTTATCAGTTACAATCACTCATGAGTAGATTAATTAAATGGTCGGACTCGTTTGAAAGCTGCAATCGGATAGTGGAGCCCGTACCCGCTGTTGAACTTTGCAACATCTATTTAAGGAAAATTTGCATACATTCAGGGGACATTTTCAAATCCAACTGTCAAACTGTCAAAATTATGATTGTCACGCCGGTTCATATGTAAACATTCGATCCGGCGAAGAAAAATATATTTACTGCTGCTATCTAATATTAATTAACTTATTAAAAAAAGTAGTTACACTTCGTGTAATTATTGCATACTGATTATAATTATGGTATTCGATAGTAAATCCCCCACTTACATCAAAGATATATAATCAAGTTGCAAATGTATGCGCGATTCCCTTTAACAATTGCAAGTTCCACAAAGGAGTTACGCCTATCTAATTACAACTTTCCACCAAACGATTCAAAAGTTCTATTGTATGACACGAAC
The DNA here is from genome assembly GCA_000473375.1 of Anopheles culicifacies. NCBI lineage: Eukaryota > Metazoa > Arthropoda > Insecta > Diptera > Culicidae > Anopheles > Anopheles culicifacies. Next base: position 14,166 of record KI423429.1, read on the forward strand.
CCCCTACAGCTTGGGTCAGCTGTATAAGTTCCAGGGCAAGCTTACTTGAAGCTTAAAGCATCTTTACCAATTCGAATTTATTTTTTAAAACAAAGCAAAGTTCATGGAAGAGATTAATCAATGCTACAAAATTAAACTAACAAACCAAACAATCCTATTCTTTGTAGTTCTAATGCTCTCTACAAATAGCTAAAAGCGTACTTAAAATATGTTTAACAAAGCAATATTTAAAGACATGTAGTTACTTAAACTTTAGCAACATGTTCTTTAAATTGATATCGATCTCAAGGTTTTCAAAATTTCGAAAGAGACAAGAACTTATATAAGCTGGTTAGGCAGCCAATGACAAAACGACAAAGAAAATAGAACAGAAGGTTTAAAATCTAAGGAGTACAAACTAACGTGGGGAAACTGAATATGTGAGAGACGGAATTAGATCGAGAAATGCATCCACAAGAGTGTCTTCGTGACTTGCTGATAGTGGACGAGTAGAAATCGATATACCATGAGGAATATCCGAGTTGCAATATGATGATACCGTACACCAATAACGGTTTGACCAGCATCTTTCCAAATTTGAGATCCTCCCAATTATACTGGCCATGGAAGTAAATTGAAGAATATAAGTGAGTACTTCGTCTAACCTGTAACCGAAGAATCACCCAATAGTAACGCGTTCAACAAGCTGACGAGGTAAAGATTGGGATGGAGCAACTGTACGACAAAACAAGCAAAGATACCTTGTCCTGCTTCAAATTTTTTCAAGATTTCTACAGCGCAAACGACACAGTAATTGGGAAAGACGGTGCAGGCATCATTTCTGATAATGGCTTACAACCAAGGTCAGAATAAACTTCTTCCACATTGGATAAGATAGGATACGAATATTCATATTGAGGTATTTTACCTTAAAAAAATGTAAATCTTTTCTTCCTATTCAGAAGAATGCTCAACCTTGAAATATTAATAGATTAACCTGCCAGTTCATTAACTCTAAAGAAATACAATCATTCTCAAGCAGTCAGTATTTTTGAATAATTTATTCTTATCAGATAAAATGTCAAAAATTCATACCTAAATACCATACTAAGCAAGAACGCTATCGAAAACATGATTACTACTTTAATCATTGCGCAAAGAGTAGGTGAATCAACCATTTACAAATGTTTGTTAACGAATCACTTTGTTCAATTCTTTCATATTCTAAACCTTCCCAACATATTTCACATTTCGCTAGCTACCGTAGGGCAAAGCGCACACCAAACGTAACCAAAAATACTAACACTATTTGCACACTAATTGAACGTTGTCATGGTAGTGTTTAATCTCAGTTTAATCAGCAATACCTTCGTTCCGCTTATTACGCCATTTCGACAAGATGAAACAAACTGCTCCAGTAGAATGGAGTTGCCTTTTTCGTTGCTTCGCTCACGGAGTACAGCTAGTTGCAGTTGTTGAAGGAAAGCTTAACAAAAACAAAAGTGTTGATTTTTTCTCCATTTCCAACCCCGTTCGCAAGCTCCAAGATGGAAGGTCCGCGAACCAAAAACAGTGAGCGAACCATCCATCGGGACACGCGGGTGGATCCTACTGCGCGCACCGTTGCAAAAAAAGTGACAGAAAATATGAAGTGAAAGGAAAAGTTCTTAATTATTTCTACTTCCCTTCATCATTATCCTATGAATCGAAGTAAAAGGCTTACCTTTTCGGACACTGGGCTACTGGGGCTCTGGCCGGAGATGAATGACAAAGGTACGGCGTACGGTGAGGCAACAGTGAGCTGGAGAAACAATAAAAAAACAACTCAGGGAAGAACCTGCTTACCCCAAACCCCGAGGCAACAAGCCACCGGCAGTGAACCTTCACGGTTAGTTTGGTCCTTTTGGTTCGCTGGTAGTGTGGTGGTGATGGCGATATACAACTTTGAGGACATTACGCAGAGCGATTGCTGGAAGACAAACTTAGGCGAGCGAGAAAAGGGATAGCTTACCCATGATGAGATGCGTATTCCCCCGTGGGGATGGACTGTGGCCACAGCGGTGGACGGTGGTCCGTTACGAGTCCGCAGGCTGCGTGTGCCTGCCGACGAGAGATAAGAAGGGACAAGTTTGTTGGAATTAATTACCGTCACTTATATCTTCATTTTTTCTCCCGCTTTCGGGCCAACTCTCGCCATGTCCGGGGTGCTGTATGTTTTTCTTTTTTTTTCGCCCCCGTGTTTGGACGTGTTTCCACGGTTTTCCTTCGATGCACGCAACGAAATCCAAATGACTGACACGTAACAACGATTGGAGGAGGTTTTGCTTTTTTGTTTGCGCTCCAGATTCTCACGAGTAACAAGAACGATAAAGGAAACTGGTTGTAGTTGCTTTATGCTACGCAAGAAACAACCATTTAAAGGACATTCGTCTGTTTCGGGTGTTTTGGTTGATTTTTTATCTATTAATTAAATAACTTTTTTTCATTAAACAAGTGTGTATCATGCATGTATCTTGTGTGATTCCTTTTCGTCTCTCATCAGCTCTAATTACTCCATTTTTAATTGTCCGTCATCTCTGTTAAACAAACCCAGTACCATCTTGCAGAATCAGACACCCCGACCGGTGGCGTTTTAATTGAGATTCACCTAAAAACGGAAACATTTACCACCCACCCCGATCACCCAAACGGCCAACGGACCCAGCCAGCAATCAAACACCGAATCACAGCTTGAAGCATTGGGATGGCTGCTTTGCCCATCCGCAAAAGCGCACGGTGTGTTTCGCATGATTTACGACGCCACAAGGATTATGGTGCTGGACGGTGAACCTGTGCTGCCGTTTGCTGCCAGCTGCCAACCGTTGGCCAATAAGTTTTCTGGACAAGACCGGAAAGGATTTCGCCAAAAGTTTTGGTTGCGACCTCCCCGAGAAAAATCCCCGAAAAGAGATTAGTTTTGCCCGGTACACCGGTTCGCGCGAACAGTTGCTTCATTATTTTCTGCGTAATGAACAATTCGAACTGGCACGCGAATTTATTTTACATAAACGTAACGGGGATGGGCAACCAAACAACCAAGCAATGATAAGCTGTGTCGATGCTGGTTGCGGCGAAAGGGGAGCGGAACCGGGACTGGGACCGGAAACCCAGGAACGTCGAACCTGTGTCGTGACAGCTGCGGGGCGTCACCGGAAGCGAAAGATTAATCATTTTTAGCATGAGCCGAGGAAATTTGTTGCGCAAAGTTTGGGCGCAATATTTTTGGAAGAAAACGATAATTAAACTGGAAAATACATTTGTAACAAGTGTTTTCGAGCGGGGTTTTGGGAAGAAAGTTGTTCTGCGTGAGTTTGTGTGCTTAATAAATTGCTTAACACACGTAAGGTTATTAATATGGAAGCGGAAAACAACGCTTGAGTTTGTTTTATTCATTTTAAATTGCTGCTCGAGGCAACGTTTTGCAGCACATTAATTCATTGCGCTGGAGGTATTAATCTGCACCGTAGATTACTTTTTTAAGAATTTTCATAACATATCGAATAACGCAGCGTAGATTTAGCGTATTTAGCAAACATGACCTGTTGGCGCTTGTCAGTAGGCAATCAGTAATGCATGGAAATGGTTAGTTGGGTTACAGGGATTAAGAAGTACGTATTAGTAATAGGATGTAATTTTGAATTTCAATGTATCTTAATAAATGAAGTTAATCTAAGCCGAATATTGCTTAGCATTTTTACAGAAACATCAATACTTTCGCGGCACTAGCGGCAATTGTGATATCATGTGCTTCCATTGTCTTATGGCCCGATGCTTTTGTCGTGTCGCATGCGACAGTTTATTTATAATTGTCCTATCATCTAAATATCGCTGTAGGGGCGGCCCGGTGGGAGAGTGGTTCGGCGCTGGGCCTTCACACCACAAACCGGGGTTCAAATCCCATTCGGACCGTCCCCCCGTAGCATGGACTGACTGACCTGCTACGTGGTAAATTAAGTCTAATACGGCCAGGCCGTGATACAAGAACAAAAAAAAAATAAATAAATAAATATCGCTGTATCTCTCAACAAGGTTTAAAATAAAGAAAATGTTTGATTGAAAATGAAGTAAATGTCCAAAAAGCATAAAAATATTGTAAAAAACAAACTATAGTCCACATCAGATAGACAATCAAACTACAGGTCTGGTGAGGCAGTTGTGATTCAATTTCAGCCCGTCATCAGTAATCGTCATGCTTATTTCTTCATTTATGTCTTTTCATTTTTATTCATTCACTGTTTTTTTTTTTGTATACGTTTTCTTAGTTTAACTGTCTTTTGTATTTATTTTGTTGTTAATTCCTTTGTTCATTTATTTGCTTATTTATAGTGTTTTATTTTCTTTCTTAAAAATTCAGCTGCTTTTCGTATATTTGAGTTATCAAATTGAATAGTATTTTTTAATTAATTGTTCAACCTTAACAGTCCCAGTTATATATTCAATTTCTGAAAATATAGTTTGTTTACAATCATACTTTACGGAATCATTGTCCATCTTTGTCGAACAACCATAAAAAATTCAATTTAAAATCACTAAAATTATGATTATTTTTTAAACATGTTTTTTTCCGTTTAGATTTTGCAAATGGAAAGAAAATAATAAAACAAATTGTTACTGCTGGCAATAATAAAATTGTTACCTTTCAGTCATAATAAAAACAAATTCTTATTTATTTTTACTTTTTGCATATTATATTTTAGACAATCCTAAAATAATTAAAATTTAATTATTACCCCACCACAGGCTGACGCTTAATCAACTGCCCGTTGGATGATTTTTCTTAACGATCCCATTACTCCCAATAGGCGTAGGTCAGCCATTCGTTCGTAGTTCCAAATACTGCTGGCGTACACAGATTTGTCACCCTGTTTAAAGCAACATAAACAGCATCTCATCAACCGGCAAAACTGTTCCATCCATCCAAGGATAATGATAGCCAAGCGTTAAAATTCAACTACCACACCAAACGATGGTTCGTTGACAGCACCGTAAACTTAATTATTCTTTGCAAGTGTGTGCGAGACATCGTGAAGTAGCTTCGATATGCCTTCAGCATAGTCACCTTAAGTGACTCGTCCTCGAGAAGGAGCCTCGCAAAGGGGCAACCGAAAGCAAAAATATAAAATGAACTAACTGCTTACATTTCACACAGCCCTTGAGTTTGGCTCGAGTGACCCAATGTAAGGGATACATTGGTGCTATCTTTGGTAAGTTGAAAAATTGCAAAGGTACCTTAAATAACACATACAAGCACCTTTATTTACCATTACTTCCGTGGGTCTTTTTAGCCTTTTTGACTTATGTGTGGCATGCTGTTCGTTCTGTTGCTTTCGGTTTACCACCCTGGTGGAACATGGTGATAATTTGCATCAAGCATTCTGCTCAGCCTCTCCTGCCGAAGCGTCTTGAAGAGTCGCTCATTAGGGATTTTTCACGCAAAAAAGGCAACTTCTTTACATCTCGAATAGAAACGTTTACATCGCAACCGGAACGTCATCACCCACACAGCTTCAGTGGCTGTAATAATTCAACTGTGGTCTCATCTTTAACCCCCCCCCCCCACACACACACAAAACAACCCCTCGAACTGAAGTAAAAGACGTTACGTCCTAATGCCGATTACGGTATGAAAATGGAGAGTAATTTGGGAAGTTTTGCTGTGCGAAAACGATAACGATAATCTTTGCCAGTGCGACCACCGTCAGGACGCGACCCAAGGTCCCAAGACACAACGGAAGTGTACGGCGAGGCCCGTTGTGGCACAGGCGCAACCCGACCGGCATGACCAATTAGAGCGGATTTTCTTATGCCATCGGATTGGCCACCGGAATCCACACCGCTGGAAAGCTTCGTAGCGTTCGGACGACCTTAATCCCACAATCCCGCAGCGCGAACGTTTCGGTGCTGCTAAACGAAATAACACGCAACATGAAACGTGCCTCGGTCTATGCCTGGTTCCATCTTTCCAACCATACGATGAGGTAAGCTTTTCAAAGACCACTCGAAAAGCATCGAGCGAACGTCAACCCTGGCGCCCCGGGAACCGGCTCACGGTGGATGGCTAATGCTTCCTTCTCTCTCCCCGTTCCTGCTTTGAAGGATATAAATGTATTCCACCACAGCTAGCCGCGCACGAATCATATCCGAGAGGATTCCCGGTGGGGGTAAAACCAGTCTTCGACGCCTCGGCGGTGTCACCGCGAAATGTACACACGAAATTTTGTTCCGATATTTTGCACCCCGTGAAGAATGGGTGGGCGGGTGTTGGGGGGGGAAGAATGTGCACCCACCGAAAGCTCTTACCCATCATCCCGGTAAGATACGGCAGCCGGGTCCGGATATTGAATGTCAGCAGAAGCTAAAAGCTAATGCACCACAAAATGCAACCGACGCTAACGAAGGACAATCGGATTCAACCGGCTGACGATGGTCGGAAGCAACCGGTTGAGCACTTTCGGATTAGGGTCGTATCTCGCAACGGCATCACTCACGGGTTAGAAGAACGGTCAACGCTTCGGGAGCAACATTTGCTGATGCATGCTTTAATTTGCATTTTTGTCTCGTTGTTGCTATGAAACAATGGTTTTTCCATTAAAAATGTGTACCAAGTAATATGCAATTCAATTGTATCCTGCTCCGACAGACATTAGCCTTGCAGATACCTTGCAAACAAGGTTTCAGTCAACGAGGACACTTTAGTTCGACGTGGACAAGGAGTAGTTGTATAATTCTTAAGAAAATATTTATGTTTACTCAGCAAAACATTGTCAAAAAGCCAAAAATGATTTTAGTAAAACCCGTGGAAAATTAAATTACAGTAGTAGTTGAAAAACGATGTTTAACGAACAAAACTTGCCATCATTTTGATTCAATTTTAATGAAATAATTTAGTCTGACACATCAGCTTAACCTGCGGGCTAACTCATAAAACAGGTTATATTTATCTTAGTGGTAATCAAATACCAGTCTATTAAATCATGGTTAGTCGTACTCAAAGGAGGAAAAATCGGGTCGTCATGGCTGCATCCGGTACGGCGAAAACGAAAACTGCAGGAAGGAGGATAGAAGATCAGAAGCTTCGATCTCACCCAACGGGACGTAAGCAACGAATGGAGCTAAAGTTTTCAAGTATCTTTTCGCTAGAGTGTCCAAGCTCGGACAATAGCTTCAGATTCTGTCAACTCAAATGGTGGAGTAAGAAAGCGTAGATTGGGCACGAAGAGGTATAGGAGTGTTCTAACTTGGAACGGACATATAAGGTACTCCGAAACACAGGATCGATGAATCAGTCCTCAATGCGTTCATCCTAGTTATAGGTGAGGCGACAAATAAGCAGCTGCACTAGATATATCCTTGAGGAAACGCGTTCATGCAAGATCAGTTCTCACGCTAAGCCGAGATCGGCGACAGCACAAACTGGGGGCGTTAAAATCAAGCTCGAAAATCATTGATCAAACAATGTGTCTCTACTGCATGGTGGCTGATGGATAAGGGTAAAACAAATGCGTGTTAGAAATAAAACAGAGTAAGGCAGAAAGTAATTAAAATTAAAAATAAATAATTAATAGAACAGACGCTACAATCATACATACGAATGTAACAAAAAGGGCTTCTCTCATAATTAAGCGATAAAGCTCACTAACGCGATTAAGCGATCCCGCGAAAAGATATCAAGAGCAGATCAAACAGATAATCACACAGGGATTCGACTAAAAATCACATTGAACCTGTTATAAACGAACGCTGACCTGACTCGCTCGATGGTTGATGTAGAGGAGAACTTATAGTTTAAGATCCTTAAAATATTGCTAACTGCAATGCAGAAGCCAAATTACAGTGTGGTGCAAATACATAGCCTAACTTTAGGCTGAACTGCTCCTTCTAAACCTAAAAGCCAATCAGGATATCACTTTCACTGGGACGAACAAAAGGTATGGTATCTAGTATATATAACCGAAAACTGTAGAGAATAAACAACTTGCAATCCTATCCTGCAACCGGTGTACGTCAAGTTCTCCTTCTTGCAAGTCCGAGAATCCGAAAGGTCCACTGTTCGGTACTTTCTCTAAGCAATCCGCAGAAAAAACTCATTCGCTTGATCACCGGAATCTTTTTAAAGCTATCATTCAAATGAAGGAGTAGTGTGAGAGTTGACGACCAGACCGGCAGATAATATCCGATTTGTGTGAACTTTTCGTGCTATTTTTATAACATGTTTTTATGTAACATTAAATTTAAGTAACTCTAAAGTTTTGTTAAACCTAGAGGTATGTTAATTAAAAGCTTACAATGAACGATTAACGATCAAAAACTTAAAAGATAAAATAATAAAGAAATTAAATGGCTTAATGGCCAGCCACCATCCGTCTGTTTAACACAACAATATTCACTATGCTCTTTTTTACCAAAAGTCACTTGATTTTGTTAAAATTGCATTCACCAAGTTTAAATATCAAACAGCTCACATTATTTCCTCTTTTTCCCGGCAAAGCTTAGTGATCGACACTACTGAACACCGGAAATTGCCGTCCAATATGTCCATCGTACCTCTTCCGCACAGTTGCATCATTACTTCTGCCCCGAAGTGTACGCAGGCCACCGGGTTCCACAGGTTTTTAGCTTCGCTTTGGCTTATCCAAAATCCCTGCAGCTCGCCTTTTCGATCCAGGTGTCTTATTCACTTGTCGTGTACTGCGGTCCAGCCCCGCCAAGGTACGGTCGGTCCGGTCCAATGGTGCAACATCTTTTCGCCAAAACCCTCCACCGTCCACGTCACTCGTGCACCGTTGGAAGCAGTTTTAGAAAAATTCATTATCATAATCTTCTTAGGATCAAAACTTTTCCAATATCCGGTGCAAGCAAAATCCGATTATCACTTCTGCGTCCACGTCCAGCAGTGCAAAACCGTCGGACATGGTCGGAAGGCATCACCCGTTCGGCGACGCAAAATGAGTCGAAGAAAAATCATAATAAAAACTACGGCGGTGAAAGTTTATCTTCGATGGGAAATCAATTTAAGCCCAACTGTATGAATTATCGACAAGATCGAGGAAGTACGTGAACGGTCCATTTCCGCCAACGTTTCGATGCGCACTCTGGCAGATAGGTGCAATGGACGTCATCCATCAGTGCGCTCGGAGTGCAATCGGGATGTAGCGGTGGAGGGGAGAAGGGGGGGGGGAGGAGGGAGACTTTTATTTTACTTCAAACAAGCACTAGTAACATCTTTGTTTGCTCTTCACTGTGTCAAAGTTTTCTGCTCATGTTTGCACCTTTTTTCACGTTTTGAGCTTCGCATTACTTGATGCGAACGTACTCAGCTTGTCAGCAAAATAATGATGCAGCGCAGAAAAACGTCAGGATAACTTTCTTTGCAATGACACTTTAATTACGTAATAGAGTTTTTTTGTACAAAACACTTAGCTTGTGGTTGATTTTTCAAATTATCGTGACTATTTTAATATAAGTTTATCAATTTACCTACAATTATCATAATGCTTCACTATTGTTTTACCACATTTGCTATTCCAGTTCATATTTTTATAACTTTGTCGTTCAATTAACGTTCAATTTCCTGACGATTCTCAAAATTTTATCGGAAAGATGCAAAATACTTTCAATCCAGTCCCCGATCATGACTTCCATCCTTCTTGAAAAATCTTGTCTGTTTCTGTTAACATATAAAAATTACTTCAAAAAGTACTCCTAAACAGATGTACTCATACTGTAATGTCGAATTTGACCGATTGTTGATAAACAAATTACAAAATAGATAACATTTGAAGAAAAAGAACCACGTAACTTATGAAAGTGCGTATCATGGTGGTTTAA
>KI423430.1:7646-23277 GCA_000473375.1 Anopheles culicifacies
CTTTAAAACTCATACGATACAAAATCAACCTCTAACTATATGCACCAAAAGGAATCTGTTTTCACTACACCTGCCAATTAGTGCATATTGAATGTGATACTACAAAATAATGAATTTCAAACTAAGAATCCATTAAGTCCTTTCGTGTCTTTTGACTATTTTGGAAGCCTAACAATTTTTAAATTTTTTGTTTTTGAACAAATTTATTCATTTTGAAACGCTAGAAATACAGCTTAACTATTATTCACTTTATTATAAAATTTAACAACAGAGTGATGTAATAAAATTATAAGAAAACGTTTCAAAAATGAAATACTTTTCATGACAACCTAACCAACTATCACCATTATGAACTCGATGATTGGTGTCATCCGGTACACATGCACCGAACGATCATTAAAAGAGAGACCGTATATTTACCCTCTTTCTATTGATATCTTCCATCCCGTTCTTATCCATTTGGATCTCATTCCAAATCTACCTCCAGCGTTCTGTCTCGTTCATTCCATGCGTCATTTCATTTGCACCGCCATACGGAAGGGAATGATTCAATGGCAGCTCGGTACAGCTGCACCGAAAGCGGAGTATTCGTGAGACTGCCAATCAGCTGTTCCTTGGTACACTTGCACCGAACGCACCGGCTCACCAAGCTCACACCCCTCGTTATTGTGCTTGTACGTTCTCTAGCGGCTTCTCGCTCTCTCACATCGCTCGCATTCATAATCCCCTATCGCCTACTTGGACGCACGTTTCTTTCCCATTCTGGGCCACGCACGCTCATCACGATGCAATCCGATATTTCCTCCCGAAAGGGCAAAATTAATAGAATTTCGAACAACATCATCATCCTACGCATGGATCCCTAAATTAATCGACAGTAGTTTTCTTTACCTTATCCGTCCCGTTTTTTATTTCACACTTGGCATCCCACGATCGACCAAGAGAATCACGCAATCGATCGAAACAAAGAACGAACGAGCAAGAATCGCCAACAGGAGGCAATAATCTTCTGGGAAGAACCGTGATTCAGCTGATTTCAGCAGCAACAGCAACACACCCCATAAAGCTTCGAGGGAGGCGTAAAGGGGATGACGAGACTGCTAACTTCGTGCAATTTTCCATCTCTGCAAACATCTCACGCTTCCCCTTGGGTTCATTCCTTCCTCTTGTTTCTCCCGCAGTACGGTCAGCTAACGCGCAGAGGTCATACACTACTATCACGAGGAAGCAAAAACAAAAAAAGAATGCGCGTTTCTGTTCTCTGTGTGCGTGTGCAACAACACCCGGAAGCCCGATGGCTCGACCAGCCGCGGCTTAGAAAATGACGCAAAAATGGTTCTTCGTACAGTCATACCCCCGCGCGCGTCTAATGGACAGAAGTCGTTGCCTTTCCAAACCAACCCACGGCGGTGTTATAAAACGATACTCTTTCCTTTCCGTTTGGTTTGCTTTGCTTAGTATATTTTGATGAAGAAGAAAAAGTGTGGACAGTTACAAATGGCACTCCGTTTCCATCTGTGTCCACTGGTTACGTGCTGTGGTTGCGTTGGACTTTCATTAAGTTAATTAAAACAACTAAAAAACAAGAGACTCTCTCATACAAAATAGGTGTGATGTACTTCACTTGTTTCTTGTTTTATTTATGTTTGTATTTTCTTTATGTTTGTTATGTTATTTATAAGAAAATTCAGTCAATTTTAAGAACTTCAAGAACTTGGTGTAGGGCTTGATATTACAACACACTTAAAGCACTATAAATTTGACAAAAGCCTACAAAAACGCAGACAAATAAGCCCAAGAGGCAGATTTTTGGATAGTTTGTTACATAAGCTAGACAAACTCACTTATGGTGATATGCTTCACACATTCAACACCTTGCTTGGCGTCCTCTATGAGGAACTCGGATGTATTCGGCGTTGAACGTGCTAATGAATCTTTTGAGAAAATACATCAAACTTCGCGGCAAGATTCTTGTATTTCGTAAATAATGAATCATAAATCCTAATAATGTCAAGATGTAATAAATCTTTGAGTATATCCCAAGTATTACTTGTGTTTAGTTAAATTTTATAAGATTTTTCAATAATTGCTTTCAAGAAATAAATTATTAAACTAAATAAATAATAAATTAAGTTTTGGTGGCCCATTTTAAAATACTTAATTCATTTTTTATTATAAACATATATAATATCCAGATGATTAAATAATCTGCTAATTTAGATTTTATGCTAAACAATGAACCTTAAGCACAGGGCGAGCTAATAAAACACTTAATCCCTGTAAATAATAATATGATAAAGCAAAGTTTAGCAAACGTGTTTATCACATTTGTATAGTGTGCTTAATGCAGCTTATGGCTCCAATAAACATATCAAGATGCCGGTACTCGGTCCGTGGTAAAACGACGCTCCACGATCCTGGACTTTGATCGTCATTCGCCCTTTTTATCATCACCTCGAACGTTTCCCCCCCAATACAGTGGTAGCGTGCGTGCTTTGTGTGTGAACATGGGCCGAAAATGAACCGTCAAATACACCCCCCCCCCTTCCAGGCCAGTCTGTCGCTCCTTCTAAACACTGCCGTCCTAAATTGAGGTCAGCTCCCTACGCTACTACACTAGCCAGCTGGACGGAGCATTTTTCTTCGACCGCACCGAAATGCGACCGAGAAGCAAATCAGTAAAACATACGCAAAGCCCTCCGCGCGCATGCTAAGTAAATTGACCCTGAACTGGACGACAAACGGAAACGCAATCGTGTGCAAGGGTGTTCCGCGTCTGGCTGTCGAGGCTACATGAGCAAGATTGGGGGCAAGTACTTAGAACGAGCCGTGTGTGAGCCGGACGCATACAAATCAATAAGGCGAACAGCTCTATTACTAACAGATGACCGCTAAATGCTACCAAACAAAATAACATAGAAACTCTCGGATAGTTAATAGTTTTAATCATGAGACATTGAACATTATCGGTTCGGAACTTCTGAAATAGACATCATTTACATTCAGCTAAACAACTCACACCCACTAATTTCTATTAGTTGCACAACACGTGCTACCCAGTTCATTGAACATGTTTGATCGAGCCCACCGCCCTCCCACGGAAAGAAGAAATATAACTGATGCAACAACACGGTCCCTACAACAGGAGTGAACTAATGTATTCCTAAGGATAATAACACTGACTCCGTAACCGAGCCCGCGTGACAGCTGCAGATGTACGGAGGAAACACCCACTGTCCTGCCAAAAGAAGGACATGTTACAGCATCATAACACACCTGAGCGGAAGAAGACCTGTCTCAACCACAGAAACGGCCTCTTCCACCATGCCTGCCTGGAAAGTGTGTTGAAGGCCAGAAAACGTTACTCAACTGCCATTTCCATTGCCATTGTTTATTATTATCTAAGATTTGAATTTTTCTACTCTCTATTTCTGACGATTGAAAGTGTGTGGGATGTTGCTCTTGTTCCTTTGTTCTTACTCCTGCAGATATTAATACCACACGGACATGAAGATTTTTTTTTTTTTAATTTCACCAACATAGGCGTGTGTTTTTGTTTTGTTCGTCCTGCTGCATTACGCAACTCTCAAACACAGGACACTGTCCTGTTACCCATTACCTGTTTCGTTCGTTCGGAGTGAAAATTACATAAATGAAAACCTTAAGTTCAAGCTTTGAAGAGCAGCGATGCGAAGGATTTTTTATTCATATATGACTCTTTCATATCCTTTCTCTGATGCAATAACAGTAATGTTCTTAATGCCTAAAAACAAAAATACTCGTTTGTTATTTCCGATTACGTGATTGGGTCATGACATCTGTGTAGAGAAAATTTACTTTAACTCTTTAACTTAGAGTGAGGTCTAAGGACTAGGGAGCCATTATGGCATGACGGAATAGATTCGTTACGCCAAGCAACATAGAGTTTTTGGCGCAACTTCGAGAGGTCTGTGTAACGGTGCCAGTCTCACACGACCAAACTGGTCCAAAATCCCATCCAAAAGCGTTCCCCCGCGTTGACTATCATGTTACCGGAAGCCGATCAAGTCAAGGAAGCTTTAAAAAATACGCCAAGACTACTCTAGGTTGGCATAGACGTATAAGAAGACATTGTATGCTGTCCATTTGATGCGATCAATCGAATATTTACAAGATATGTATGTTATCTGCCAGCAAAGATCAAATGACAGAAGCTCGTTACCTTTATATAATGGTCTGTAACATAAGTAACAGATTGCGTTGCTAGCACGACCATTTTTTAGGAGCTATCAACAATCGTTATCTGTAAGATGATCTGATTTTAACATCCATAACTTACACGTTCTCGTACTCTACATGGACTCATTACGGCCTCTGTTATGCTGTATATAACTTCTTGATAACTACAGTAACTTCTCCGGTCAAAACGGTCTCCGGAAACGACGAACGAACCTGGGATTGTATGTAACCTATAAAGTTCCAATACTTCTGAGGCGAGGCTTTTGTCCAAAGGTGATGAAATTCTGAAGAATCTGCCAGTGGCGTTCGAGAGAAAAATGCTCTGGACCATTTTTGATTTGTGGAAAAACATAGATACGGTGACCTCACTGCCGTTTAAGACTAGTCTGGTGCCTGGTGTCTGGTCATGTCATGCAAATGCTACCGGACGACCTAGTTAATAAGATCCTTTTAGCTCGTACACATGGACGAAGCAACGAAGTTAGCTTGGCAGGTAGCTAATCTAATGAGAATTGATGTTGTAAATGCTCCTGCCATGAAGTACAGGATATTGGATTTACAGAAGATGACGCTCGGGCGGACCGTGAGTCCAATTGTACTGAATGTTATCCTCCAAGAAGCTACTATCATTCAAGAGAAGTCTACAAAGTTCCAGTTGAAACAAAACCCTTTTCTTAAACCAAACTCCGAAGATGTATTCACGAAATTGGCGTAAAGTATTCAACGACCAACTTTTCTTGCCCTTCGCTACCAGTCGTTCAACTACGGTGCAAACATTCGCATCGTAATCGGTACAATTGCATCCATAACAAAGCAACAGCACACCTTCGCTGCCAAAGATCGTTGAACGTAAACACAATCCAGCATTCTTTGTCCTTCGGGACTGCACTGGTGCAGAGAGCTCGGGGTAAAGTACAAAATGGGGGAAAAAAAAACAAACGAGATTTCCTTTCTCCCCTAGCCATCCAGTTTTTGAACGGTGCAGCAAACCAATCCTGCTCCATTCCCTGTCACACGATGAAGTAACGGCAGCTTCGCGCTTTGTCTCGCGTGACGGCGTGTACTTGCGTTCAAGTTTCTTAACCCTACCCCGTTCGTTGTGCATCTGTACAAACGTGTCTGTTCTGGAGTTTTGGCTTAACTCCCTAACCTCCCGTTAGAGTGTTATTTGTATAAACAATATTCAGAATGATTGTTACTTAAATATACCATATAACTTATATTTTATTCCCGTGATGGAAAATGTAAGGCGCAAATAAAACGAAGTCATATGCAAAGTGGTTGTCGACTAAACTTAAGTTAAGCTATTAGCGTACCTCTCTTTTTTTAGGCCATAAAACCTTCCCCTGTAGCATGCTCCAAAGTCCCATACAGTAAAGCTTTTTGCTTGACGCCTATGTCAGTGATGATGATGATGACGATAAGGGTAGCATTTTCGACCCCCCCGGTTTTAACTACCCCCGTGTAGATCTTGCATCGCAGAAACATTCACTAAGAGAGAAGGAGAGAGAAAGCGCAATAGTGCAAGATAAAAAGAGAGAAAGAAAGCAAGAAAGAAACAACATATCGTTGCATATATCCACACGTCAACACAACAAAGAACATGCGCGTAACGAAATCTCTCTCTCTCTCTCTCTCTTCCGCACTCTCGCGAAATTGTTCGCTCTCGTACAGCCGTCACGCGCGCTTCTCAGCACACGCAGCAGCTCACAATAGTCGTCCAGCGTGCACGGGTGTCGGTTCTTGCATTCTCGTCTTGGAACGGGCGCGCATGGTGTGTGTTTTTCGGTGCAAACAGCTACCCCCCCAAGCAAAAAAAAAAAACAAATCCCTCTTGGGACAAATCTAAACCAAGAAGTCACTCCAAACATCCTCCCAACATCGATGGTACGTTCGCGTGTATGTGTGTTTGCATTTTGTCTCTCGTTCACCCACCCACCCAGCCGTTTCTCCCAGAAATGGGTGGTCTCGTGCGTGCGTGTAAATCGCGTGTGCGTGTGTGCGTGTGTGAATGTACTTTCTCCCTTTGATGCGTCTGTTGTGTTGAAAGTGATTAGTTTATATGGTGTGTGCTGCGCGAGTGAACCCTTTTTTTTTTTTGGTAAACACCAAGCGCAAGGAATGGTTTTTTGTGTGACGCAGTTTATTAGTGCTGTGGAAGAAATATTCTCTCTATTTACACGTACCCCGTCCACACGCTGGAACGCATCTTCTTAGCACCCTGCACCCCTCTGCTCTAAGCACAGGAAAGGTTCTTTGTTATCCGAAACGCTATTACCCCGGGATGGATGCAGCTAAATGCGAGTCATTTTACTGGTGGTCTGTACTTTGCTGCACGCAACAGTGCATTTGGTGTTGCTTCTGTTGGTGGATTACCAGTTTTTGTTTTCTTCATCTGTAAGCAGTAGCTGCCTGAAATCGATGCGAAATGGAATAACCCTAAAACATACCACCGAGAGGCCGAGAGGTTCATGAAATGCTTGATTTGAACCAATTTTGGTGAATCAAATACACGATTCGTTCTTATATTGCAAAACGGATACGAACGCTCTCGTGCTTGCTTCTTCTTTTTCTTATAATCAATTCCTTTTCCCCATTCCTCTGCTGAAGCGTTCCTTTTTAATTCTCCTCCTTCGCCTAAACATCTTCTTAGGAGGATGGATTTTAGCCTTTGCTCGTCGATTCTCCGCTTCTCGCACTGCTATACACCCACACACAAACCGGCACATCAGCTGCTGTCGCTGGTTGGTCGGTTATCGAAAAACATCTGCTTTTCGAACTCGAAAGCAGCCCCCTTCTCACCCACCGCAACCCCTTGTTTCGGGGTACGAACTCCCCGCCACCACTCGCGCGTTGCTTAACCGTGGCAGCTGCGGTCACCATCTCCCAGAGCAACCTTCTGGGGCTTGTTTTTTGCAGAAAAACAACAACAAATCGGCTCCCGTCGCAATCGCGGGCACGCTTCAGCTCTCTCACCGTTTGGAGAGCATTTTCCATCCCCGAGAAAATCATCCCCATTACGGGGTTTGTTTTTGCTTCTTTTTGCAATGCTCTTCACAATTTGCCAACATCCTTGTGCTCTCCGTGTTAGGTTACCTGTTTGGGGACGCGCAGTGAAATCGCTGTAAATGTGACCTTTGCTGCTGATAAATCCTTCTCCTTACTTATTTTTACGGTTCATAATTATACAGCAGTAGTAAGGGGGTTTCTACGAACCGCAAACTACCCTCTATGCGCGTGTGTGTTTTTGTGAAATTGTTTTTCATAATTTTAGAACGAAAATGTGTCACGAAATAACACATTTTCTCTCCCAATTTGCGTTAGGGGTGAGTTTCTTCTCTCTCGCTCTCCGAAACGAGATGCATATAAAACAAAACACTCTTTCTGCACGTGCGCTGCGTACCGGACGAAGTGAGATGGCATGCAAACGATATTTTTCGCTCAGCGCACCGTGATTCCGCATCCTATTATTCTTTTTTTTCCGACCTGTCCCATCAGCTGAGACGTTGCCGCGGTACCTCTCTTGTCACGCACATAAAATTAACCCCGAAGCGTTTGGAAATGTTTCGGGAACCTGTTGTGAAGAAGCCATAAAAATCCCCCAAAATGAATACAGCTGCTGCTTTGCCTTATGCTGCATGAAAATGATTGAAATTCCGCAAATATTATTAATCAGAGAACGTGATGTGGGGGTAAATCTAAAATCTTGCAAAGGTGAGAGAACGCCAAGAGAGATAATGTGCTGATCGGTTTTAGCTAAAGCTGCGAAGCATTAGCGAGAGCGAATACGCTCTTTCAGAACCATTGCCCCGACGTTTGGAATACAGTTTTGGATTTTGACAGCCAAACAGCTCAGGGTCTCGAAATATTCTGTGCAAAGTCTTACCCCCCCGTTGGCCACGTTAAAGTCGCAGGCCGTACAAACACACACACACACGCAGGTTGGGCAGATAAACCGCAAGCAAACAACCGAAAATAGTGAACAAACATTGATCTGTTGAAATCGATGCCATATCGCCACATACGGATAGGTCCGGTGGTTATTCACATCTAATGCATATCTCTTTCTTTTGTTACTCCACCATATATTCCCCCCCCAACCGGTGCAGTTGGCTGCTGTGTGAAGGGAAAATAATTCAGAACCAACACGGCAGAACTGTGTGATGAAATAGTGACAAAGTGAGATGACCGTAAGCTGAAGGCTTTTTGACAGATGCAGCAGCACCACCCGCGATCATCGTCATCGCAGTAGCACAGCAGCAATCGGTGTGGCACAGGAGGTGGATAATGCAATGAAAAGTGGATCGCCATCGATGCTCCTTTGACGATGCCGGTAAAAAGGACGAAAGCAGAGGAAGCAGCAACGAACAGTGATGAAGGACAATGTGAAACGAACCACAAGTGCAGTGTAGCGTCGTAGTGGCACAGTGTTATGCGAATATAGTATATAGTAAAAGTGTGTCATATCATTTTCCATTCTCATTCTGCGCATTCTAACGGCAGGAAGTGCTCTGTGTGTGTGTGTGTTTATATGCGTGTTTGTGTATGTCTAGCAAATCATTGGCATTTGCTTGCGTTTATGACGTTTTGTGCTAGCCGGAAGGCACGTACGGGCAGGATAACGCATACGCGCGCAATAGCATCCTTGCCATAAATCAGCACAAACAGCACCAGCACCCTAAATATAGGTGGAAAAGTGCTTTAATAAAAACACCATTCATACGTCCCCACCCGTCACCGTTTCGTGAGTGTGTGTGTGTGCCTGTGTGCGAGTGTCCTGTTTTTTTTTGTCCTCGCTGATGCGCGCGCGTGTGTATGTGTGTGCAGTTGCGTGTGTTTTCCGTTGGTGACCCGGTACCAAGCAGATATCCGCCCACTCGGTGGAAAAACGACAACATCACGGCGAAGGAAAACCCGTACAGCCACTGATTTATTATTCAACAGTATTAGTTAGCTATCCGGAACGCGTAGGCGAATTACCGGCTAGGGCACCGTGCAGTGCAAGCTATAAACCACAAAGCGCACGTGGGAAAGCGCCGCTTTTCTCACCACACAACATCCATTCGGTCGGCCAGGATTCAGTGACGGTTGGTGCAAAGGATTGTATGCGTGCGGTGTATGTGTGTGAGGCAATTCGGAACGCGAAGCAAGCGACATACGTGTGAAAGTCAAACGAACCGTTTCCCTGTGCTTTCGGCAACTCCGTTCCAGAAATGTAAGTGGTGCTTTCTTTGTCCAAGTAGATGGTGCAAGATTAGGGGTAACATTGCAGTAAATATAGCAAAAACTCCTTAGGCTAATTAAACGGTGACGCATAATGAAGTATACACAATAGTGGGCAGCAATTTTTGTATCATAGATATGACAGTCAAAGTCGTATTGAGTGACCAGTGTGCTTGATAGTGGATAATTGCCAAATGCTCCACGTCTTGTAGCGAGAAATTCTAGCCGAAATAACAGGCAAACAAGTAAAACATGTTGGAAGAGAATCTAAATGACTCCAAAGGTGAGAAACGTCAAGACAAGACGCATAAACTTTGTCTAGACTGATTCGGGCTTATTAGACCACACAGTGGTTGAACGGCTCCAAATTATTGTGCCAATTTTATTATTAAATAGAGCACTTAGGAAATGCAGGCTGGAGAGCTCTCTCGAGTACCTACAGATAAAGCATTATCTAAAGTATCACAATACTGCTGCAGAAAGCTCAGCTTGCGATCAAGGATTACTCCCAAATCCCTAACCGTGTCACTATGCGTGAGTGGCGACCTAGATATGACGCAATTAAAAACTAAAGCTCGTCTTGGTGTATAAAAGAACATCAGTAAGAAAAAAAACAGTTAATAGATCCTTATAAGCACAGATAGTCAGAGACACACAGAGACAGAAAATATGCTCAGTTATTTACTAGCATTACTAACCAAGTTGGAGGCGTCTAGATAGCACCCTGTTTGCAGATTCTCAAGCCAGAGACAAACTCCAAGTAGTGCTCTACAGGTTATAGCGACACGTAACAAGAATTAATTGACTTATTTTTCAAAATCTTAATAAAGATTAAGCTTTACTGTCACTTCTTATTATAAGGCCACCAAAAACTGGTCTAAAATGCCTGGTATAGCAAGCTGGAATAACCTAACGACAACTCATAATCAGGTCACGAAAATGCACATTGTTATTACATCTCTAAGGCACGAAGTCTGGCGAAAACTTTAGTGTGGAAGGATAATAGTGGAGTCACTTTAATGACAAGCTCTACTCACTCACTCAGACTTTTCGGGTTTCGATGAACCGGTCAAGTCTTTAGAATTGAAACACACTGAAATTGTATTTCGCTTGCCACATCGTTGGCCGACATTGCGAAGATGGTGTGTTTAATACTTGTCGCATCCGACAGGAAGTTGCAACCACTCGCTGATTGTAGCGCTTGATAAGAATAAGTTGCCGGGTCTATGAATTTCGAAGTTTTATAAGTGAAGAATGGCTGGAGCAAAACACTTCAACGATGAACCAAGCTTAGTGAGAGCATTTTCATCTGTTAGCTATGGTAAACATCAAGCTTCGCAGAAACGATCGATACGAAGGTACTACACTACTGATCGTTTCACGGAAGTAGCTTAATGGCAAAACAGTTTATATTTGTATGTTTTGAGTTTCGATTCTACTAAAGTGTGTATTGACCAAAGGTCTCGGTTACTCTTCAATATTTCTTGTTGCCTTTTTCAATGTTTAAATTTGAACTACATTAGGCTTTTCCAAGTCTTTATTTAGAGTCGGAGCGGTTCGGTGGCCGAGGAGACCGAGGCGCCGGTTTTCGAACGGACAGGACCGAGGTTCGAATCCCAGTAGGGCCGTTCCTCCGGTACGCAGGACTGACTATCCTGTTGCCAAGTCAGTCACGTCACGTCAAGTCACGAAAGCCAGATATAGTGGCAGGCCAAGACTTCTGGAGGTTGTAGAAACACAGAAAAAAAGAAACGAAATAGAGTAAAATCATGCTAGAGGCGATTCAATTTATTCCAAAAACACAATATCTATTTTATTGCTGACACTCCGCGGCAAAACCATACATCATTTGAAATCAAAACTATTCCAGTGACTCAATCATTGATTCAATCATCACAATAATGTTGTTTGCTTAGCGCTCATTCAAATCCAGTTTGTGCTTTTCTTCAGATGTGATGTCATGAGTCATCGTTGAAGCATCTTTGTTCTTCCACTCCCATTTTTTGTAGACGTTTGCGGATGTTTAAACTCGCGCAGCCACTATTCTGGGCACAGTATATTTTATTTGCATAGTTCAAAGGTTTGCAAATGAGTGCCGAAGTTGCCGAAAGCCCGGCATACCTTTTCCAGGCCGCTCACGGCACTTTGCATAATTTTGTCACTATGATGGCACTTCAATAAACGTGAAAGATAACCAATAAACCGGTAAAAGGCGCTCAATTTATCCGTTGAAGAATGAGCTTGAGTATCGGGGATAAGTGCATTTTTATTTTTAAAAATCTGCTTAAATGATTTAGTGACTGCGATTGCGAAAAATGTTAACGACCCTTAACGACACCTGTTCGGTCTCCGATGGCCTTGAGACCGATCGGAGATAATCGGGTAACAGGTACTCCGGTACATAGGTATTACCGAACACCTCGCCTAATCTAACCTAGTTATCGCACACGAGTTGAACTTTCAAGCACCGTTTATCAATCAAGTCCACCACCTTTTGCACACCTGTTGTCCTGCATATAAAGATATGGGGAATCCGGTACACCTTATCGACACCAATTGCCATTTTAGTTCTTTTTTCTACTCCTTCCTTCCCGTTTGGGTGCGATTGTACTCTGTAATTATCGCGATGACGATCAGTTTGTGTAATCGTACCTAAAAATCAACAACCCTTCTGCAATCCCTCAACACTCCGTCGACCGCAAGTACCGAAACCCACTGGTAGCGCAATATCAATCAGATGCCAAGAATAACAACAACAGCCAACCATGCACTTAGATAATAGCTTAGATAGCGACCAGCCAGCCAACGGGGCTGGGACGTCCTGAAATGGATGTCAATCGACCGATAAGAAATTCCAGTACATGAATGATGTAGCCGTTTCATGAGGTCGCGACTGTGACGCCGCCATCATATCCGTACCCGTAGCAGCGAGCCTCCAAACCTTTGATTAGCCGAGTGCAACGTGCACTTAACGTAACGCTGAAAACGAAACCAAAAAAAAATCCAGTGCGCCACCAGGTGCGTCACGCATTAGGGAACACCATCACCGGCTAGAAGTTGCCCTAGCAGGTGGAAATGATAAGGTAATTTTTTTATCAAACCTCTCTACCTCTGCTAGGGCACAACGGTCGGTTTTAGATAAGAACGCGGAAGAAGCACCGCCGCGTTGTTGTGGGCCAGGTGTTTGCCTAGCAACGTAATAGTTTGTGCGAGTGCGTTCCACGAAAAATCAATTCCCCAAGCATCTGAATTGAGTAGTTTTTCCAACGCTGATTATCCGATGAGCCTTCTGAATCGATAATGTAAACGGATTGGTGCTGTTTGTTTTAGGGCAATAGAAAAAATCTTACGAAAACAATTGGGTGTGTATGAAAGTTCTGCTTTTTTTTTGCAATTACCTTGTCTCTTTTTACTCTAACTTATATCTTATGTTCAAGAAGCTTTTTGTTAATGGCCACTTTCTTCCGGACTACATGGCATGTTTTTTATCATAGTTGAATAATTAGACCTGAGTATCTACTCCGTAGTTTTGCGAACACGCTTAAGCCAACATTTGAATACGGAACTTATGTGGCTCGTATGAAAATCGATCAACTTGATGTCTTGTTTGAATTTTGGATACATATGCAGATTTGAATAGAGACATCACTTGTTACAATTTTATATTTTTCTTGGCCTAATGACCTACGAGCTACTACCAAGGCCTTAATTATGGAAGAACATATGAAGAAAGAAAGCTCAAATTTAAAGATAGCAACTGTCAAACAATATTACAATATTACTCCTAACGTTTGGGAAACATGAGCAAACGTTATCATAAAACTGATGTACTTCCTCGTGTACTGCAATTAGGAAAACAATCTAAGCATAAATTCCCAACCTTTTTCTTCCTCTTCTTCTTTTATGATTCGAACTTCGAACGGTCTTGGCCTACCATTTTTGGCTTCCATGACTTGAATATACCGCAACAGGATAACTACCCGCAACAGGATAGTCAGTCCTGCGTACCGGAGGAATGGCCCGAATGGGATTCGAACCTTGGTCCTGCCCGTTCGAAGACCGGCGCCTGTAGCTCCTCGGCCACCGAGCCACTCCAATATTCCCAGGCTTATTAGTTTATATACAAAGCTTACAGTGGATATGTCGCTAAACGTCAAAATGCATAAAAAAAACTAGTTTAGAGTACCATAGAGCCTTCTAAGCGATTCTTTTCACGATCATCACTCCATGCTTATGCCTGACCTTATATTACTACATGTTGTTTTGTTTGTTGTATATTCTACTATATACTCAGTATAGATTACAGATATGCGTTCTGAGTGAGAAAACATGAGTGAATAAATTTTCTCTTTTTATTTTTTTATAATTCTTGAAACTATGATTAAACTGATGTGTTATTACTCCTTGTGATGATCGTACACTAACTTATGACTCATAAATAAATGTGCTATATGACTCATTAAAGAGTAAAAAGAGTATACTTATTTATATGACTCACTCAGTTTGAGTTTTTCTTGCCAATCCTAGCTTGATCAGAACTTACAGACACACCTAGCAGAGGAAGCATTTAACGTGATGGATAACGATGATATTAATAAAAATCGAACTGTAGCTAAACATTGGCCTGATGGGTTTTAATCAATTTTGATGGTTTCCTTTTCTGCCGCTCGGGCATTGAAATTGGACAATTCGTGCACGATTAAACCGGCAGCACCAACCGTCGCTTCTTCCGGCTCACTAATCGCTAGGCTGGGTGTGCTTGATGTGCTTCGGGTTATTGCACGAAACTAATCCCCAGTCCACGCCACTCGCAGTGATTGATTTGATAATCAATAGGAAAACTAGGGAAAAGAATGCAGCGTCGCGCTACGGTACACTTCCCACCAGCACTGCAGTACAAATTCATCAACGCACCCGGCAATGGCCGGATGATTTATCGAGCATATTGCACGATCGGGGCTTTTTGTCTTGCTTTTATTGACCAGACACAGCCAGTACGTCATGTGCGGATAGTCGAGTCATTCTATGGCGAAGCTGATAGATAGATCGCTGTAGCTAGCGTACAATTATGATGGCGTTAACTCCATTTCCTTCTCTTTCGCTTCTTCTGCCTACTCTCCACTCCCCTCTGCGAACGCCAACAAACGCAGAATCGCAACCATTTATTGAGCATTGTTCTCAAGTACACTTTATGCCACCACTTGCTGCTTCCTTCCGGGTAGGATCGGTGCGAAATTCCTTCACTCGCTAATCCGCATGACTTTTCAGCAAGCGAGTTTTGCCACTTTTCCTTTCGCATGTGACAACTTCACTTGATCTTGCCCGTCCCAGTGCTGCCAGTACGTTTGCACTTGGCGCGCGTATGAAGAGAGCAGTGACAAAGAACGCTTTCCAACGGATTCGCATCGCTTGGGAGGTTAACATCTACTTTACGTAATTCCCCATTGCCAATGGCGGCGTTCCTTCGATTATCGTGTCCCGAAATGGCTTCGCGGTTTAATGCGTCGCGCGGTGTATGCGATGACTTTCTCGTGTACGCGCGAACCATATTCGACGTAAGCGTTAAGCGAAAGCACGTTGCTGAAACTTCTTGGCCTTGTGATATGGGATTTTCTGTATTTATTTTTTTCTTTACCTCAGTAGCTCGTTTTGCCTTCTCGCCGGTGCCTGTTGTGTGCTAGTTAATTTTTCCTTGCGTCCTTCTGCAGGGCCGTATTCGTCCTTGTGTGGCGCACCGTGGGTGCACCCCTTGGGAGCATCAGATTGCCACTGCTGCACGCGTGGGTGTAAATGTTGCGTAATTAAAATGTGTCCCCGAGTGTGGTATAAGTTTTCTTTCCCATTTCAACCAAAGCAATTGGGCTTCTTTGGACTTAGAAAGACAGCAAAGGTCAAATTACACTGGCAACGCTAGTGCATAGGAACAATTGCGTACGTATTGTAACGAATAATAACTGAAATTAAGTACAAAGCATTAACGAAACGTAATTATTTCGGATAACATTTGGCTTATATTTCGTATCAAGGAAGCAAATGCTTTGTTGGTGTTGTATCACAGCTAATAAATGGAGTTCGTTATAGATAGACCACATTACGAGGGCACGGTCTCGGATGAGATTTTCATACCGGCTCTTGTTTTCTAAACTACTATCCCACCAGGCAACCCCCAGGATCGACTGTTAATATATTA
>KI423431.1:7995-25197 GCA_000473375.1 Anopheles culicifacies
TAAGTTTTACATGTCAATAAACGTGGTTTTATAAAAAAAATAATATTATACGAAAAAATGTTTGTCCAGAAATACATAAAGTTTTGTTACGGCCACAGGCAAAACACGTTGTATGTTGCAATAAAAAACATAATAATGGAAGAAATGATATGCAAAAACTAATATATCATATGACCATGATTTTTGTATATCTATTGATGATTTCAAGTAAATTGTAGATAATTTCAATATAATAATAATAAATAGATTATCAAAATTTAAAATAAAGAAGAAATGAAAAATGTAACAACTAAACAATATCATTGCTAAAAAGCATTTTAATAATGAAATAAAATGATACGTTTTAAGGTGTTTGATAATGATGAAATAAAATGTATTCCTAATAAAAGCTGATTTTTTTTTAAACCAACGCATCATTATTACACACACGGGTAAAAACTATATGTTCAAAGCTTCGTAAAGAGGAACAAAAAACTTCCCGCCCCCGGGTGGACTCGAACCACCAACCTTTCGGTTAACAGCCGAACGCGCTAACCGATTGCGCCACGAAGGCGTGCTGTAAGATGCACGCTTATAAGCTAATACAAGCGTTACCTACGCATCAAAGCAGTGAGCTTCCCCTGCTTGTATACTCAAAACTCTTGAATGATTAACCAATCTGGTCATTTCATCGTGTAAAGACATCCGTATCAGCTTAAACTCATAAATTGGAGCAGTAAAACTACAAAATTTCATCGTGAACCCATTTGATACAGGTTTCGGAACTGCAAGATTAGTTAGTACTTCTGCTGCCTCTGCTGCTGCTGCTCGTAAATGAGTCAATTACAGCTCCATGCACCGGCCGTCCTCAATACCATCCATTCCACCTTGATTTCCGGTTGCATTCGGTACGCTGGTACGCAAAACATTTCAGCAATCCGTCAGTCCGATCAGTCAACGGAGGCGCGTCGATGTCGTGACGATGTTTCAGGTGGACTGACGGGCATACAGTCGGGGCGCACATTCAAAGGATGCTGGGCAGTGCATCGAATCTTTCGTTGTTTACGGGCACGGATTGTATGGACCGGCTCGATTGAAACACCGAGCCTAATCAGTTGCAGGAAGAGGGACCCACGGGAACCGAAGAGGAGCAGCAGGTGCACAGCTGCGTACAACTGGCCGGCGGAACCCTTAGCCATTTTGCCGTTCCAATTCCCGATAGAAAAGAAAGATTAACTCAGACATCTCAGCAGCCGTACTGCCAGTCCATCAAACGTCAACATCGGGGACCCGCCACCAGCAGCATTATTTAACCGAGGTGCATAATTGCTGCAAAACCCGCCTCATCTCATCACAGCTTCCCCCGGCGGAATGCATGCAGCGCGTGTGCTCTCTAGCTTAGAGCCGACCGTCGAATGGTGGTTTCCCCTGCGGTCCGATTGCCTTGATCGGTCGTTTGTCATATAAACATCAAGTGCCATTTCTTCCGCTCGTTTGGTATAGTACCTCTTTATGCTTGTGCATGGGCAGTCGTACTTGATAGTTGTTGAGCAAGGAGTCGACCAGGGAGTGGAAAACAAGATAATTTTCGCATCGCAAACGCACCTGATATGGAGAAAACGTTAGCTCGCGAGTGAAACTGCGAGATTGGTGGACGTTCGATTGGGGAATATGATGAATAAGGAATTCGTATTCCAAGTTTTAGATGACGAATTAGGCCCCTTTTTGTGGGAAGTGTTTTGCGACGATTCGACACCTTTCCTAGGGTCCTTTGCTTATATCGCAAAGAAACTAATTAAACATGATAGCGATGCTGATAGCTTTACACGTCCAGGCGGTGAAAGAGTTCGCTTACATTGTAATGAACACCATGTTGAGCTGCTGATGTATTGAGAAGTCTTATGAAATTGGGCATACCTGAAGGGCTCAAAAACGGGTTTGTCGATTAGACGATTGAAATATAAAACTATTAATTATGTTGACACAAAGTGTGTGACATGTTGATTTAAATATGTTAAAACGAATGCCTGAAATGTTCGGCTTGCAACTGGTGTCTAATTAAGGAAAATATACATAAAAGGCTTATATGTTAGCTTAGTTAGATTGTTGAGGCTTGGTGGACGAAGAGATTGCGACTCCGGTCTCTATTGGCAGGGACCAAGGATCCGAATCCCATATGGTCTGCCAATAAATGCAAGTCAACCAAAGCCCCCCCACAAATTGGCAGGCCACATAACACCTTTTGAGGTTTTGTTGAGCCATGGATGAGATAAAGAAAAAGAAACATAAAATAAAATTATTTTTATATATTTCATATAACAAAAA
Source organism: Anopheles culicifacies (assembly GCA_000473375.1). Lineage (NCBI taxonomy): Eukaryota > Metazoa > Arthropoda > Insecta > Diptera > Culicidae > Anopheles > Anopheles culicifacies. The sequence continues at coordinate 10,300 of KI423431.1, forward strand.
GAAGGAGCTATTGGTCCAATGATCTGTTGTAAGCTCATGTTTATAATAAAGCTTACGAGCTTTATTAATTATTTATTAATTGGTTGCTAGTAAAACACATCTTTTTAACGACTGCTTTAGAACACCGGAAATAATGACACCCATAACAATACCGGAACAGACATACATTCCTTCCCATCGTTGAAATCCAAACAAATCAAGTACTCTCTCGGTCTTTCCGAGAGCGGAAGTGGACAAATAAAAACATGCCAGCACAAGCACAAAACAACGATCATAATACCCCAGACACACACCCGATGATACAAATATCTTTAAGCGGTTATTAATTTTCTCACACTTACTGGAATACTTTTTCCACCTTTTTTTTCACCACCACGGTCCGCGCGAACGTGTTAAAAGTGTTTCACCTCTTGTGGATGCACTCGGCAGAGCGACGGTCCGGTTTATAATGTTTATTTTTCACTCCAAAGTGCATGTTTGCCTGCAACGGTTGGAAAAATGCTTTCGCGCCGGATTCCCCTTCGCTGGTAAGGGCTCTTTCCCCAAACCGTGTTGGGGAGAGACGGAGCGAGAGAGGGTAAGATTGTTAACGGCGGCTGCAAGCGGTAATGGGTGCAAAAATTAATTTATGCGATAAATGACTCCATCGCCTCCTGGCTGCAGCCAGACGTGTATGTGTGTTAAAAAAAAAGTCCAGCATGTGTCATCGCACGACGGTGAAGGAAAATGCATCCACAGGCACGATCCAAAGTGGTCAGCTAGTGGTTCAGAGAGATAAATGATCGGTCGGGTGTAAGTATTCCGAAAGGGTTGGCAGGATTGGGCTTTGGCAATGCGGTACAACCGTTCGAGGAATCGAGTGATCGGGCTACGGAATCTGTGGTGTGACGTGGTCCGAGCTCGGGACGACGAACGGACAGGCGTCGCCATTGCAATCTTCTCCGTGTTCTACTCCACAATCCGCCGAGGGGTCGATTTGTCGCACACGATAACGAGGGATGACTTTAATTAGTTATGTTTGTCACGAAAACGAAGGAGCCAACTGTGTACACACCGTCGGGTGTCGGGGGCAGAACTGTCTAACTTAGGTGTACTCTCACCTGACCGCTCTAGGATCAGTAGTAGACCCCAGCTATAGTGGGCTTGGAGTTATGGTGGAGGATACCGCGACCAGCAACAAGTACCAAGGTTTTGCGAGGAGCGAAAGGTGTTAACTAGTGAGCTTTTTTGCGATTAGGTGTGATTACTGGTTTTCGGGGTACACACCGTACTGGGGAAGTGTGCAACTTCGAGTGCGGCAGCTTCAACCGGATTGGACATCAAATACCAATTAGCGTGTGACTTAACAACATATTGGCGGGAATTGTCCAATCGCGCTACGCGCTGATGAATCTCTTCGTCTGGGTGTACTAATCTACTTGCAGTTGCTACCGTTTCGATCCTGACCCAACCGTACAAGTAGGCCGGTGAAGCTGGAGCCCCCGGAATGGCATTTTCTCACTCACGGTTGACGTCTTCAAATGCAACTTTCTCACTTGACATGCACAACCGCACAGGTACCCTGGTTTGAAGCATTCATATTTTGAGCCAATCTGCGCTGTGTGCGTTGAATGCTCATTCGTGTTTCGCAAGATACGTTCACTCATTCGAGTAGTGTAATTGGTTCAATCAGTTAACCGGGACGTGGAACCATACGGCATCTGGAAGCTGTAGTGTAGCTGGTGGTGATTTGTTAACTTGAAAATTACTGACGTTGCCACTCGTCTTGCGGCCTATCCATATATGATGGCAATACGAGTGGGATTATGATACATTACAAACGATCATTCATGGATAAACGAATTGCTCGATACAAACTCCTCGCTTGAGATTTCAAAGTTTATCTCATCAAGAACTTCTTATATTTTAAAAATTAAACAAATAACTAAAGGAATTAGAAAGAGTGAAACCTCCTCATGCTCCCTGGTTCATTATACTAGAATCTTAATCTAGACTGTGTTCCAATTACTACTTTACTGAAGTACGTATAAAAGTGATAAGAAAAGGCAAACCTACGGTGCTATATGTTATTCTTCTAAGATATATTAATCATAATAAGCAGAACAAGTTTTACCCGTTTTTTGCTCTCTACACGTAGACCTATACCGTTTCCAACATGGTCTAAAGTGGAAGATCAACGGATGAGGTTGCAGAAGATCATGTCTAGGATATACAATGTATACGCCTTAACCTACCCAGAATCTTCAGCGCGCCGGGACTAATCTAATCGCGGTTTAATGTGCATGAAAACTTGATTAGTAAACAGTGTCCTATTAGGTGTGTTATTTATATGAAGCATGGGATGGTTTTAGAGTGCAATAAATCTTGTTTTGTGGAGAAACAGCTACACAAAATGCTTACAGTGTATTGAACGAATGTTTATCATGTAAAATATATAACGACGATAAGAATCTTTCTTGCTGATCATTCTCAACATCGTTTATGCTGAAGACTATTGACGTAAACCAATAAAAACATACGACAGGAACAATTTTCCTGTCTCGTGACATGAAACTCCCCTTCGCATCATATCGCAACTATCAAAGTTGTCTAATGAAATTACGATTCAATGCATGTTTCCGTGCCGCCATGAATCGATCCGGACCGGACGCCGGCTGTCAAATAAAGTTGCTCACCAGATGTGAAGAAATGAGCGCGCTCTTTATCTGTCATACCATCTTGGGCAGCGTCCACCGGGTCCATCATACGGGTACGGGTAACCATTCTTGCAAACAAACAAAAAACTCCCCATAGGAAGCGACATGTCATGAATCGTCAATCAAGCGCGTATCAATCGACGACCGCATCAAACAGGAAGCAATCGATTTCGAGAACAAAACCGCGCACACCGGCGTTTGCTGGCGTCTTTCCAGTCACAGTATCCCATCATTACATCTGCAAAGAGCAATCGAACGTGTTGTACATTGTGGCACTGTTGTAAGAACATCTTTTTGTTATTTAAACATGACTGTAAAATTGCTAGAGAGTCTTGGTTGTAGAAAGCGCCAGGAACTTCTTGTTGCGTCTTCAATGTGGAGATTTTTTGTACACGTTGATACCAAAACCACCACTACATTTGCTTTGTAACGTGATCCGAATGGAGATCAATTACTGGTGTGTTGCTACAGTATGTTCTGAACTTTTCGTCTGAATCAGGACCATAGTTTGGCCCATTAGAGGGTTTTGTGTTACTGGTTGTGCTGGCTGTTTGAATGCTTACGGCAACACTAGCGAATTGTTAACAGTATCGTCCAGGCAATTCAATCCAAGCCGGTCCAATGTTCAAGAATTGCCCAAGGGAAACTATTCATCTGGTTTTGTTTCTGTTGGTTTCGTTGAACCAAAGACATCGTCGTCGGTGGTGCCCGTTTGGTTCATATCATAATATTGCGACAAATTGTCGCATTCATTCGCATGCCTTGGTGATCATAGCATAGTCGCCTTTTCCTTTCACCTGCCAGGTCACCGGCCAATCGACATTACACGGCAAGGGACACCGACACGGTGGCGTCTGCTACGTGCCTCACCAGTGTGTGCGGCTCAACCAATGATTGATCTTAGGTGCGGACAGATCGGAATGAGCATCAAGCGACACACGAGGAAGGGATGTGTGGTATTCGCTCTGACTGGAAAGGATTCCATCTATAGAGGATTGCAATGGGGATGTCGTGGTCGCGGCCTACTTGTCATTTCAATTTACCGCTACCGTCGAATAATGGCACTTGCGCTAAATGTACGTCGGCACGCACCGACGCGCCGCACGCATGAGAGCATGTGCGAGCTTCAGCATGTATGTGGACTCCTGTTTCCGTCCCCACACATACCTAATATCGATTTTCCAGTCGCAAGCCAACTAAGCCTGTTTTCTTAGCGTGTAGATTAGATTAGCTGCATCATAGCTACCGAATGAACTTTTTTTGTTGCTGTTGAAAGAGATCGCAATGGAATGAAGCTGGAATGAAAACTCCGGAACGGAAAAATAGGAGAAAAAAGGGAAATTCAACGCAGCAGGGCGATCCGCTTGTTAGCGGTGGCTGTGGAACCATGTTTTACGAGAGATTTCAAAATGATCAACGGGTGCTTATTAGTACCACGTTAGTTTTAAGAAGCAAACATTTGCTAATTAAATAACAAAAGAATAACAATGATCAGAATTCCACCTTTGGAAATGAAATAAGTTCCAAAGTTGTATGACTCTTCTATAGTTTGAATACGGAACGGAATGTATGTTAAACGTTTAAGATGTAAACCTGAATACGCTTGTTAAGAGCAAGTTGATTTCAAACGGCAAGTATTTAAAGATTCCAAGTCTCACGGTAGCTCATGTACGTATGTTTCTACTGATTATTCACGACGAAACACACACTGACTTCATCTTGACTAGAATCTGTCTGCGAAAAAAAAAAAAACATCAAATGCACACCATAAGTTGCTTTTGTGCAATTACAATGCACAAATACGATGAATAAATGCAACACATGGAATCCACCGGATTGTAAATAAACCAGTTTCGTGCGACCTTTGAGATCATGATCGCGGGGGATTTCTAACCTTTTTATTGTTGTTCTTATTTGTTTACACTGCAAAAAAGTAGAAAACCCAGGGAATTTGTTGGTATATGTAACGTTATACATGAACCTCAACTTATCTGTCCCGGCTAGAGCTTCATCTTATGCGGTAAGGTGTTAGTCTAAGTTCGACATCGCTAACAGAATGATGTTCTATTCGGTATTATTTGCAGTGTTATCGTTTGTTTGCGTTGTCCATAGTGGTAAGCTTATCCGCATGTGTATAGAAATGTTCAAAGCTAAAAATTGTGTTGAAATATCTATTCACAGCCCTTCATACCCTGTTTCCGATAGATATAGGATTAAGTGATGAAAATCCTTTTGTTTCACTTGAAAGGGAAACGTTTGATGGTAAGGTTTAATGTGACAGGGTGACAACAGGTTATTAATGCAAAGTGAAATGATTCCAGATTGCCACCTTCGTTACATGCGATACGGAAGAGATGAACTAACGATTCCTGATCCTTTGAAACCTTACGACGAACCTCGTGATTACAGTCACATCGCTGTTATCGGTAGAGCTCGCGAAAGCGGCACAATCGATTGGACATGCATGGGTGCACTGATATGGGACAATTTTGTACTAGCTTCAGCCCATTGCACTACAGGCGAAGGGTAAGGTTGAAGAGATAGTTTGTTTTTTCAGATGTAATGATTTGTTGTATTGTTTTCGCTTCAGGGACAATGCCCCGAACGTCGTGCGCCTTGGAGGACCTACATACGTTCAACAGAGAAAAATTAAAGAAATCATACGTCATCCCGAGTTTTTGCCAAGAAATGGTCAAAATGACATCGCTCTGATTCAGTTGGATGGAAGAATTACGTAATATATAATTGTTTGTCCTCGATATTGAAAAGTGTTATTTGTACTTTCCTTACATTCAGAATTACTTTCTTTCAGAATCAACGCAACCGTTGTTCCGACATGTTTATGGCTCTGGGAAGAAGTACCATTTCCAACACTTGACTCTCTACTGCGTGCTAGTGGTAAGTGGAATGAGTGTTGACAATGTTAAAGAACGTTCAATAATTGCTGTCAATCTAGCCGACAGGGACCAAGAAAAATTCAAGTATGCAACTGAGAAGATGAGCAGACTAAATATCAAAGGTGAAAATTGTGTTTCGCCTACGACGCGAGACCAAGGCGTACCAGAGATACAGCTTTGTATGGAATCGGTGAAATTTGATGCAAATAATTGCACGGTATGTTCGAACACTAAGACCCATAAAGATTTTAAAATAACCGTGCGATTATAACAACATCTTCTAGGAAATACCCGAGGGGAACCCTCTACAAGTACGTCTTCTGCACAACTTTAAAACGAGCCCCTTCTTGGTCGGCCTATTGTCAAGCAGTAACACGTTGGGCTCCTGCAATGCTCGTCGTGGTTATACCAAAATCGCACACTACCGTGAATGGCTAATAGAGGTAATGCAGGAGCGCAATGTCTCAGTAACTCCGCAAGCCTTTTTCCCTATCATCTGTGCACATCGTTTTGCCCAATTCCGACCACGGGTCGGTGAACTCATGCTTGAACGCAACGATGAAGTACCAGTTAACAGTGTTCAGGTGGAAAACAACGCGGATAGATATCTCAATTATATAGTGCAGTTTGAATGGCCTTCAGAAACGAAAAACATAACCCAACCTAAATGTGCGGGAACGTTTGTTGATCAGCAGACTATTCTAACGTTGGCGTCATGTGTCGTTCCTACCACATCGGATGGGTGAGATATTGACTGGTAATTGTGTGGTGATGGATGCTGTGTAAGCTAACATAAGTATGCTTTTTACAGATCCCAACCGACGGCTGTAGTACACGTAACGAGTTATCACAATGAGTCTTATCCTATACATTCTATCACTGTGCATCCTGGTTATGTAAGAGGATCTCACAAGAATAATATCGCAGTGGTTAAGCTAGAATCTCGTCAAAATGTAGTACCAGCTTGTATCTGGCCGTACGGTAACTTACCAGATGAAAGAGTTGATGTGGTCGGCGTTGGGCTTAGTAGTTTGAACTACTTCCAGGAGGATAACATATTCCACTCCGAAAGTAAATACACCCATGTGCAATATTTATAAGTTTTCCATTGTGTGTACTATATGCGAAATTATATTTGCAGATGCCAAAGAAGTTTTTGTACCGCATGTAATGGATTACTATCCCTGGACAAACTGCAGTAGCGTGTTGGCTGAGCTAAGTGACAATCGTTCTTTGAGTATTTTCAACGACAACGAACACTTATGCTTCCGCAATGAGCAGTGGATAGTACCGAGCGTATGCAGGGATATTCCCGGCGGACCAGTGCAGAGGTACATCCACAGAGCCGATGCATACTTCAAGTACGTGTATGCCTTAACTGTTGTGGGCCGAACCTGTGGCTATGGGGAACCGACCGTAGCGATACAGCTTGCTCCACATGTGCCCTGGTTACAGTCAGTCATTCTTAACAAACGCAGTTCTACTTCGAGAGACACTTCGGAATCAGTCATCATTATCAATCCAGATCTGAAACGAAGTGATGAGTGCAGCAATGGAGACAGTACCATGGGTATATGTGTACCACACGAACTGTGTCTGAGCACCAAGGAGCGTCTGCGCAAAGGTGAACGTGTAACGATCTGTACAGAAGGATCGATCGTGTGCTGTCCATGGGGTGATATTGCAAAGAATGCCGGCATTAATCCGATACGTATTGAGCTTGATAGCTGCGAGGATCATTATCTATCGATACGACGCGAACGCTATCGAGGAGCATCTCAAGATGAATCACGTTACACCAATATACCGCATTTGGCCGAAATCGGATGGCCACAAAACAGTGGCGGAATAAATTTTGAATGTCTCGGTTATCTGATTAGCTCCAAAATAATCGTTACCAGCGCACGTTGTATGGAAACGTACCCACACAAACCAACAGTGGCACGTGTCGGATCTGTGCAAGCATCAGATGCTTCCAACTACGTCCTCCAGCCTATTCGACGGGTACGAGTGCACGAAGACTATGACCCTTTGACAGGTGTTAACAACATTGCGTTGATAGCACTTACGGCGCCAATCGAAATTAATGTCTTTCATTTTCCTGGATGCTTGTACCAGAATGACACTCATACTCCAGCTCGTCTACTTGCTATCAACGAGAGTAAGTATCCTGAAAAGTGGTCGTACCGTAGAAGCTTATCATTCCTGTTCAATTTCTTTCCCAGATCGAGGGACAACTAGTGTTGGAAAAATAGCTCCAGCCTATGTGAGTGATTGCAAAGAACATTTGACAGAACCGCTTGCTCCGGGTCAAATGTGTTTGCGAAAGTCCAGTCCGGAAGGTGCATTCATTGTGAATCGTCCCTGCTTGAAAACAGCAGATCCTATCATATGGGAGAATCGTACCCAGGTGATGGATATATTTGATTCTACATATTTGGTAGGCATGTTCAGCCATGGTGGCTGTGAGCTCAACGATGTTCAGATTGTTACACGCATTTCGTTCTATTACGATTGGATAGTGCTCAACGCTAAGTAATGAAATGATAAGTGAAAGAGATGAAATAATGTTATTCAAATAAATCTATAAGCTTCAACGTGACGACACACTTTGAGTACTAGAGCTCAATAGTATCCGAATATCTATCTCCCATTTTGTGTCCTTTCACCAATATTTCGTACTATTCACCTTGGAGGTAAAACGTTGGGGTTCGGATAGCCTTCAACGCTTCAAAACAAGCCCTGATCGGACGTTCTCGATTTAACGACCAAATCAGCACTCCATCGTCAGGCGGTTCGATACGATGATTAGATGCTTGTCTCAATTCACATTCAAGTGATGAGGAAAGCGAGATGAAACTCCCCATTTTACTCTGTCCACCAGCTGACCACCAATAATGTGGCATCGACCATCAGACGGACCAAAGGGTGTACCTTTCGCCGCTGCACTGCGATGCTACGATCACTGATGAGCCAGAGGTGAGGAAGACGATGCGTATCGCGCTGCCCGATATCACTGACAGCATCTCGCGCATCAATTATTCGCCTTAAGGCGCGCATTAACTATCGCTAGTGGATCGCACTTCGTCGCAGAATTTCTCCAACTTTGCCAGTCCAGGTAGCCGCCGCAGGTAACGTTGTTTGTGATCGCGGTGGCAAGATAAGCGGTTAGCTGAAGATCTTCGAGCATGACGCTTGACTCCAGCAGAAAAAGTATCCGCAAAAAAAATCGAATCACACAACAGCCAATCATCGCGCGTGCGCTACATTGCTGGCGCATCTCTTAAAGGCTTTCGGGGCCAGGTAGTTGCAGGCAGTTGCGATTGAGCATTCGTCGCCGCTGTCGGTTGAAGCAAAAACCACTGGATCTGCGGGGTTGAAGTGAAGTAGTGTTTATAGTAGTCTACTGACCGTAGATTGTTTATCGCTGATAAGATCGAATGGTATGAACACGCGCGGTCGTCCACTACCTGGAAAATATGGCATTTTTTCCACACAACCAGCGGATGGAAAGCATCCCTCTTGGGGACACTGCTTTTCATCAAGGACTGTTATCTAATTTGGCCATCGTCAGTGAAAGGCTTGAATGTATGAGAGAGCGGCAATGGAAATGTTACAATAATAAGCATCTTATTAGAATTGAATTGCAACGAACACGTTGGTGCTGTGTAACGTTTCTATTTTTCAGACTACGAAGAAATCTTTTTTGTGTGATAAATACTTGGTGCATGATGCCGTGGTTACGATTGAGTCTTTATATTGTTAAATAGTTAACAATATTCAGTTTGACGAAGACTATAACTGTCTCGATGGGCAAACAGCTTTATGTTATTGTCTTTTGTTGTGATAATTGTCACATTAGACAATTCTAAAGAATTGCTAGACTGCTTATTTTTGTCATGAATCTGGCTGTATTGCTTTATTTGTTCGATGTGTTCTATTCATATTATTAAGAAAAGATGGTTTCTCAAATGCAAATTTCTTGTAAATTAATAATAATGAAAAAATACCTGATTTTCAAATAATCGTGCGAAACAACCCAAGTGCACATTCATGAGGAAAACACATAAAAGCAATCGCTACCCCGTAGTCACTGTTGTAAGGTTCCGTCGCATGACAGTGAAGCTATAAATAGAACACGAATGTAAACGAAGAAAAAGGTGCGTGATGCGGACGCATGCGCGAACGAAGCATAGACGCGTTGAAAACGAATGAATGAGATGGAAGTTATGCTTATGTATCGCTAGAACTTGGTTGCGTTGGACGTGGTATATATACACAACAAGGTGCCAATGTTCCTTGGAGGTGTGTGTCTTCGTATGTGATGGCACGATAACTGAACATTGATCGCCAAAAACAGCTTAGTTTGCAGATCTGTCCAGTGGCATGCGTCACAACTCTAATGGTAGTCTTTCTGCTGTGTCATCGGTGATCTCTCGCTGCACGGCGACGGGTCGTACGCACGATTGATGTCATCTGTGACACGAGATTCTACCGCCATACGAAATTAGTTGAAGTTGTAATTATACAAGTTAGCTTAGCTTCGGATTAAAATTACATTGTTCAGAACGCTTCCATATAACTCGGGCACTGCCGAGCAGTTGGCCCATTCTTTTGCCACCCAGTATGTCCAGTTGGTTTCACGAGTATCTTATTGAATACTCGTATATATCTTATTGTTCATACTGTAGTATAGTAGTTTGTGCAAAACAATATGCAGATATAGCATTTTGAATGATGGACAACTGAATAGCTTGTCTCATAAATTATTCAATTAAAAAGTGTTACTTTTTTATTTCTTAGTTTTTATCGAAATTTTCATTATTTGCTACAAAAGTTTTATTGCTGCTATTATTCTATCTGTATTGATAAAAAAGTTATACAAATTTGCTTTACAAATTGTTTAGAAAGCATCACAACAGTTCTTGCCTTCCCCATGGCTAGAACAGTGTAACAAAACAGAAAGCGGAAAAAACGTGACTGAAGTGCGCGAATCGTGCGTGCAAAAGCGTGACACATACCTTTTGGCGGGGAACGAACGCTGAGGTCGACGGGCTCTAGCTGGACTGGTGGGCCCTCTGCCTGCGGAAAAAGAAAAGACGAGGTTAGCGAACATTTGTTGGAGTTAATTACATCAAATGGTTCTATGGATGTAATTTTAAAACATTGCTCTTTCACCTATTGCGGATGAACCAGAAAGGAAGGTGAAGGTAGTTGAACACATGTAACACATATATTGAAGAGTACCCGAATAATGGCCAATTCACTGGGCTTTATCAATTCTTTTTGACACACAAAAGAACGTGGAGGTATGCTATTCCGTATCATTTTATTGATGGTTTTTATTCTTTTTTGGTTCACACGTACGCCCGTACCCGTAGACACACCCAAGTTGACAAGTACTCAGAGATCTCTTCCCCAAAGTATCCTCCATGGCGAATACTTCTTACCAGACTACTCCGAGTTCGCTTTAACCTGAACGGTTCGCAACGGTGCGTGGGAACAACCCAATTATCGAGCACTTTTTCCTGCGCGACCCTATCTTGCGTTCCACAAAATCTCGACTTCTCAGACTCTTCGTGCGACCCTAAGCTGAGCGCTTGGACGTGGATCCCGAACCCCGATCCGATCGCGCCTGACGGTAAGCAGGCTTAGCTAAAACATATATGTGGACCACCATTACAGGTCCCAAGGCAGACAGTTGGAAGAAGGGGCTAAGAATAGAGGAAGGGAAAAAACTGGATACGTCTTGGCTCCCGGGTTCAAAACTTCGTTCGTTCAGTTTGTTCGGTTTATCCTTCATGCACAAAAGACAAGAAGGTGGTGGTTTCACTTTGACGGTCCAAGTTCGTCGCAACGATGCGCTTTTTTTGGGTCTCTACAAGCTGGTTCACACGGCCAAAGCGGCGCTTCTAGTTGGTCGGGTCTAGGGGCGAAGGATACGGACCTGCCACATCATCGCGTGTGGGTCGCTGTGGTGTGCTGCCCGAGCAAGACACCAATTGCTAGTAGCGAAGAAACCTTTACCCAAACGACAACACAGAGCGACGGGTCGTTGGTGAGCTACTTTTTTGCCTTTGCCACCACGCCTCTGTGAGTTAGGAAAATCGAATCCCCTCCCGGAGACAGCGAGACCTTAGAGGGTTAGACGGCATTTGAAGATCCTGCACGATCATGAAGGGCGTTGTGTGCCGAACGAAAGACCCCTCGAATGCTCGTGCTTAAGCGCTAGAGAATGACGACGTACAATAAACGGTTCCATGAGCATGCTTCCGCCATTGAGCCCACCCTTGCTGTTTTCGACCAGACAGACGCTAGCATGAAACTCACGTCACGGCATCCGTGTGGAGAACATCTTCCAAAATGTGTGTAGAAAACGAATCTTGTGCAACCCGCAGCAGCTACATGATGCCGCATGCTCTCTGTGCACAGCATTCGCTCGCGATGGTCTGATCTAGGTCTAGGTGTAGCTCCCACCATTCGGCGGGGAGGGACGAACGGCTATACGTGCAAGCCAGCTTGCCCTTTCAAAAGTCCCCTTTTCCTACGTAAATCCGGGTTGGGTTCGGGCGTTTTTGTGCTCCCAATCTTTTGAATGACGTCTCTCGCTCAGGGAGAAGATCACCGTGCCACCGGGCCGAGAGTTTGAACTTAAATCGCATTTTAGCATCTATTACATAAAGAAAAAGAACACAAGCAGCGCCACTAATAACAATAATAATAATAACTGATGGCGCAAAAAAAAAGGATGGCGCACAGCGCATCGAGCTCGTACGGGGAAAGGAAGGAGGACGGGAATTGAAATATCGTGTTGGACGAGCGTGGGAGAATTATTTACCGGCTCATTTATGAGCTCATGCCCAGCATCACCACCCCGTAGAAACCCGGGTTGCCCGGAATCATGCGATCGCGCTTCACGCTGGATGCTTCTTCTACGATCGATCTTTTTCACGCTGCACGCTTCCCTTTCTGCGGCACTGTTTATGGCCGCATCGTTCCTGGGCTCTCGTTCCACCATTCATTAGAAGCGACGCTTTTGCGACGCTCCAAAATCCGTTGCGCGAAGAGGCGGACGCGTGGCTAGGTAATGTTTGTTTAGTTTTGCATCTCTTTCCGTTCCCGTGCAGCCGTAATGTAGTTCGCATCGATGCACTTTTCGATTGCAATCGTTGAAAGCAACCCAACGAACGACGGGCGTGATCGAATGTTTGGCTGATTGCATTGGCCGGTTTGGAGGATGGGTTAGCTGGAATGCCTATAGGTTGCATGTGCTGATGTGCACCGTGGGGTTGTGAGGCGTTGTCCATGGGAAGTTGTGCATCCATTGAATGTTTATGCTGGAGAGATAATGAAGGAAACATGAGCTTCGTTTGATGAGCCCGTTCTAGTGTTCAGTTTGTACGGCTCGTTCGTTTGGATATTTTAGAAAGGGACAAGTTTTCGGATGGAGATTTGCGATGCGATTCATTAGTGATTGTTGGTGCGGTATAAGCACATCGACCGAAAAGGTCGTAAGGTATTGGGAATCGGTTCCGATTAGGTTGGATACTTTCTTTACGCTGTGAGAAAAATGTGGTTCCCTATGGGTACCACTTTGCAAAATTCAATTAAGAAAAAACACGCGATAAGCTCCAAATCAGTCGCACAATGTAAATACTGAGCAAGGTGTAAAGTTGACATGAAAAGTGTCAGTGTTTGAATTTTTATGTACATTACCGAAACATATCTAAAAACTTTTATAAAAATTTTAAAGGAAACAGAAATTAATTTACGAACAAAATATCAAACCCTCTATCGGTTTTCCATGTAAATTAAATATCTTTGAGGAAAAGCCATTTTTATAGGAAATATCGATATAAATGCTTAAAAAAAGTTGGATAAAGTATAAAAAATGGCATTACGGTACTATAAATAAAAGATAAAAAATCTAAAACCAAAACATTGGTATCTTAGAAAAAACCGTCGAACAACTCTTTCTCTCGCATTAAAACGAGAACAATTGCTGATTTGTTTAATAAAATCAAATTTTATTTGAGTATTAAAGTTTTTAAGAATATTTATTGAAGCTACATGGACGATGAATTCTTTTTTTAGGTTCACATATTTAGGTTTAGCTAAAATTGCATAAAAAGTGGAACATAGAATGAAATTATGAGGTTAATTTTGGGTCTTGTAAGGTACACATTCAATAAGGAATAAGATATCATTCAAGTAAAGGACAGTTTATCAAACAAAGATATTTGAAATAAAAAATATCTACAATGATAGCAAGGGGACGTTCCTCGCTGCGCTACAACGATGAGTAAATGAACTAAAAAACACTTAGTTACCTTTCCGAGAATGCCCAAATATTCCATATTCTTTACGAGTTGTTTAAACATTCAGGAATTTGTAACCCCGGCCCTACAAATTGAAGACTGGCGAATCTGTCGCCTCGAAGACTAAGAGTTTCAAAGATGATAAAATGGCTAGAAGTCTTATTTAAAGCGTTTGTTTTTCACCAGAACCCTACTTTTTGATTTTTGATTTTGAGTAGAAATTTTGAAAAAAGAGTCTTCTTAGGACCATCATCGTCATCAATAAATCATACCTGAGTTAAATATAATATTTAATATATACGGTTCTAATGTTCTAGACACAAACAAATAAATGCACAAACAAAAAAGAACATTGCGCCGCATACTTTCCATTTGCATAAAAAACCAGAAATAGGAATCTGAAACTTTCCTATGGCTTATATCCTTTTAGACGAACGTATAGTACCATGAATCATTCTATGACACCACCATTGCCATTACCTTCTGTAACAAATAAATGTCAGTTTTACGGACCTCTCAAGAAAAAAGTCCATTCCCTGCCGGATAGAGTTCGTTAATTGCCTTGGTCACCGTACAACATACGAGACATTGCGAAGTATAGGGAATGTAGCTTACGATCTTCCCCTCGGGCAGATGCGCTACCGAGGGATGCGAAACGCGTCCTAAAAACAAAACAAAAAAACTCTTAGCAACCCTGGCGAGCTGTAAAGAAAACATTTCAAACCTCTTCCAAAGCGCTACGGTTCATCATTAGCCGTGACTTTTACTACAGTTTCTACGGCCGCGTGCAAAAGTTGAGAGGATGGCGAGCTGCTGCTGTTGGACCACCCAACCGGTGTGGACCTGATGTAAAGGGAGCGTACCATCGCACTGCCTGCATAGAGAGTTTGCGTTTGCAATGTGCCTTCGGTTCCCTGCCTCGAGATGGGTGGTTTCTTTTCAAAATCCATTGTTGTGAAACCGGTGTTCGATATCCGCGCAAAGATA